>JBAMCP010002489.1:0-12072 GCA_037075105.1 Lissocephala sabroskyi | reverse complement strand
GGGAAACAATATTCCTTGAGGAGCCCAAGATCAGAACTGATTTTTATTGAAAAATGAGCCTCCTTATATACTAACAAATTTTCATTATTTTTTAGGGGGTTTACATTTTGATTGTTATTGTTCCCAGAGATCTCTGATTACGCCATAAAATCTTAGATTTAGTTATGCAGTCGCTGTACATTTTCGACATATTTATGATTGTTTCGTCTTTTCAGGTCTTTAAAGTGGTCTTATATTTATTCCCTTGATATTGAAGCTAACTTAACTTATTTTCCTCTGCAAGTTTTCTGCTTTGTTCCTTTGACTTTCGAATTTTGTTCAAATATTTTATTTAAGTTTGGACTATTCTATTATTTTATCGATAGAATTGTTAATTATAGTTTCTTTAAAAATATTAGGTTGCCAAGAAAGTCCTGTGGTATTTTTGTTAAATTTTTAATTGTTAATAAAATTTGTTATTAAAGTCAAATATGCGCCGTTTTGTTCGATGAGATGCGAAATTCACAATGCCCTTCTCGCTTCCCTAAAAAAACTCGGAGAGCCAATATTCACAGGATTCTCTTGTGGTATTTGATAAGAAAATGACCTCAATCGAAAATGAACAAAAGAGATCTTCAATCATTAATCTTATCCAAGATCGTTTTAAAAGTTGAGAAAAATCTATGGGTTTGTATTAGGAGTTGGAATTATTTTCAAAGGTTTTTTTTTTAACTTTAAGCCTTTATGGAAAAAGAAATTGTTCCAAATGGATTATCCAAAGAATTGCCCACTACCTTTTCCCATCTTTCTGGCAGTTTTCGGATACCAGCTCGGAAAAATAGTTCCATTCATTTTTTCGTTTCCTCTTAGGAGGTGAAATAAAAATAAAAAAGAATATTATTTTAATTTTTCTTATTATAAAAAATGCTTCATATTTCGGTATTTTTTTACTCTTCAAATAATTCAATAGCTCAATTAACAATATACACAAAAAAAGAGAGGAAAAAAAGAATCGAAAACAGCATAAATTGAAATTATTTGTATTTGCATTTGGCTTTGATTTTTATCTAAAGACTTCAAAGATAAGCGAACCGAGTTCCAAAAATTCGTTACCAGATAAGAAACAAAGAACTCCCGAAGTGCCTAAGTTCCCCTTCAATAAAAGTTTAAAGACACACAAATTGAATCTCTGAAGAACTTGCAAAAATCTTTTCGGTCATTAAAAACTTTTTATAAAAAAAACAACAATCTGTCGGATTTGCCATTCTAAACAGAAAAAGACCTTAAAATGCAATTAAAATTGAACTTGAAAGGCTTTCCCAGCCGTTTGCATTTGTGGAAAAGATCTCAAAGTTGCTTTACTTTGAAAGAGGAAAAAATGCCACTTGAAATGCCGAATCGATTGGATTTTGAAATGATTCCATTTTGATCTTTAAGTTGGCATTTCTTGTTTGATTTTGCGAACACAAATGGAAATCCCCTTTCAATTGTTGTAGTCGAAATGTTTTTTGATATTGAAATTCTGTCGATTCGAAATGCCGAGATTACTTGTCTTTAGTCATGGAAATAGTTTTGCTGTCCGCAACATTTTTGGTTTTCTCTTTCGGTATTTTTATGTTTTCATTGTTTATCAGTTTTCCCTCCCCCCACCACCCACTGCACTCGACTATTTATAAAAGGCTAGACAAATAAAAAAAGGATTTTCTATGCTCATGACATTTTGCCATTCATTGGAGTTTCCCAAAAATATTGGCTCGCATTTCCCCGGCGCCCGCACCATTTCCATTGCATTGAATAATTGTTATGAATTTGAAATGATTGCCGGTGACACGAGTCGACGTGATTATGTTGACAGTGTACACATGTTCAAATCCAACGGAGTGGCGAGTTTTGAGTTCGAACGGCCGGAAAATGAACACCGACACGGCGGCCACGCAGGGGGAAAACCGGGGGAGGGGTGGGGGGAAAGCGTTGGAAGTGATGGTGATTTTTTGGTCTTTCTTGCTGATGGGTAAACAATTTTAAATTCAAACAATGTGAATAATTAAAAGCGAAATGTCGTCACCGGCAAACTGACTGACTGACTGATTGGCTGACGGACTGTTTGGTTGGCTGGCTGCCCAGCTGGTTCCCAGGTGTTTGTGACTAAGCGACAAGGAATAATGGAAATTATTGAAAGATATTTTCTCGGTCTTAAATTCAAGATAAGCAAAAGAGACACAAATTCACAATTGGGACAGGAAATCTTAAGAATTTAAGAGCCTTCGGACAGAGCAGATTGGATCCTTGCTTATTCCATTTATTCGTAGGTCTTTTTTCAGCGAGGAAACAAAACAACAAACCCGATGAGTTCCCATTTAGATTATAAAATAGATGAGGCCCGAAATTGAACTTTTGGGGGCCATCTAAAAATTTTTGCGAAGGTCTGAGATTTCTTCTCGATCTTTAGTGATCGAAATATGATTTTAGCAAGCTTACTTAATTAATTTCATATATCTTCAAAGACTTTAAACTTCTTAGCCGAACTTTATTGATTTCTGATCCATACGAGTTGGGATCTAAATTCCCATCATGCATATTGAAATTCTATAAAAATGAATAAATCTATCGGTAACCCAAAAAGATTTCAATACGTTTGAAGTTTTATCAATTATATGGAATTTATCGGATCCTAAACTTTTTCCAGTGTCTCTCACAAGGCTTTACAGAGTTCCAAGCTGTTAAGAAATTTATGTTATTGTTAACAGACGCACACAGAGTCCTAAGAACTGAGATAACAGATCCGAAAGCACATCTAATTTTTTCGATCGCATAACAGAATTCTAAGCTGTCCCACATTGAAATTAACAGACGCTCACTTTAACCTTGCAGTGCTGCACACAAAGTTAACAGAACTAACTCGTATAGCATTACAGAGTCCTAAGTTAACATTTATATTAGCAGACGCCCACTCTAAGCTTGCAGTGTTGGATACAAAACATTAACAGAATCCACTCGCAAATAACATTTATATTAACAGACACGCATTCCGATAGCATAACAGAATTCAAAGCTCACAGAGATGCGTCCACTAGCAGACGCCAACTCGCTTATCATTAACAGAACCCTCAACTAACATAGGTAAATGCATATAACATTAACAGAGGGCATCCGTCTTGAAGAATACTAACAGCGTTGAGTGTATGTTACATAAACAGACGGCACTAACATTGCAGAATTCTAAACAACAGATCTGCGTGCATGTTAACAGAGGCCCCTCGTTTCGTTTTACAGAATTCTTAGCTGTTATTTTAGATACAAGCTTATATGCTGAATGCTGATTTAGATTAAAAGACGCCCTCTTGCTTAGCATTACAGAGGCCTCAACAGAGGTGCAGAACTAACAGCGATGCGTGCATGTAACATTAACCGACAGCAGCTGTTAACATTGCAGTATTCTAAGGAACACATCTGCGTGCATGTTAACAGACAACCCCCCGTGTAGTTTAACAGAATTCTTAGCTGTGAGATTTAAGCTTACAGTTCTAATTGCTATTAAATTAACAGACGCCCACTTGCTTATCATTACAGAACCTAAATCAACAGAGACGCGTGCATGTTAACAGAGGCCCACTCGCTAAGCTTTACAGAATTCATTGTTAGAGGAAAGAAATTAACCAATGATCCATTTAAAGAATTAAAAAACTCTCATATGTAGGTCCTAAGTTGTATTGATGTATGAATAATTCGAATTACGAATTTTATGGGGGCAAATAAAAACCTTGAGTGTGAAATTCAAACCGAGAACCCGTTTAATTCACAGTTACTGGTTGCTTACTGGTGGCGAAAGAATATTGCGAGCAATAAAAATCCAAATTCACAACAATCAAACTCAATGCGTAGGCGTCTCCCAACTCTCATCAGATGATCGGATCCCGTGAGCAATTTCTCCGTCTGTCCAGTCAGCACTTGCGGGCGCTGAAGTACAGTCACGGCAAAAGATTCTATGACTTTTTGGGGACCCACACTGCAAATTCATATATAAATCCTAAGATTTCAAACTCTATGACGGAATCCATCAGAACAACGGAAACGGCAATATTTTAGACAGATCCAGATAGATCGCTTTTTTAGGTATTTGGTATAAAGATCAAACGATTTAGAAAAAGACAAATAGATATGGCAACATAAATGAATCAACAGAGGTGACTGTTTGATAAGCTGGATGATATAAGAATCGTGAGATATAGAAAACGATCCCAAACCAAGATCGGGTGATATAAAAGTAGATGACAATGGATCATTAGATAAATCACCTTATGTAGAAAAAGAAGCGACGGTTTTGAATTAAATCCATAAGTTAAGTTAGGGAATAAATTATAAATGGGAAATATAGAACATTATAGATCTATGGGACTATTTAAATATCGATTAAATCTATCAATGGAACTGCATGCTGAAAAATTACAAGGAAGTGAATAAATCAGAAGTTAAGGAATCAGAGTTATATCAATTAGTGCCCGTAGATTTACCAGATTTTATTTGTGCTTAAGCTTTCTATTCCCTCAGGTTCTTCAAACTTTCCCAAGTCTTTCTTATTTCTAGAATACAAAATTCTTATCACTTTTTCCGTTTGCCTTTCTGAGATCTTCAAAGAGGCGACGCAAGCCAACTAATGTTGGGTGTGTAAGCGGCTCGCCTTGTCGCACGTCGTGCACATAAATCTATTCTAATTCAAGGTCGACTTTTCATCATGATGACGATCATGATGATGATCATCGGGGTGAAGCTGAACGCGGGCCGAATTGTCGGTATTTCGGAAGGCGAAAAGAAGAGCCGAAAATAAAAATATTTGCCAACAAAAGATCTCAGATCGTCACAATCAGTTGGTGCCTTGAATTGAATGCACCCACTCGCCGTCGCCCAGCCGTCCGTCCGTTTGTCCGTCCGGCTGTCTGTCAACGAATTTCAAAATTTCACTGAATTTATCGCTCGAATTGATAACAACCGAATGAAGGAACTTGAATGGGAGACGCTCAACGGTAGACGAGGGCCCATCACAATTGGAATGCCAATTATTCAATTTGGGCGGCCCGCGCCCCCGCCGAATGAATTTATTTATATTCGTGATCTTAATCTTAATCCCCGACAAATGCAGACCAGAATTCGGCCGTGAGTTATGGAAAATCACAGGGCTTCCTAAGACCCCCGAAATAATAAAGATTTTTCCAAAGAAAGAACAAAAATACGATAGATTCCCTGAAAACTTTTAAAGTTACATTAAAAATCGGAGTTGCGAAAAGTAAAATGAGAATTAAATATTTTCAATGTTCGTTCTGCTGAGGGTCTTTTTGGGGGAAAGAAAGTTTGGAGATTTTTAAAGATCTCCAGCTAATTTGTAATGCTCTGAGATTTTGATGAGACTTTTGGTATTCAAAAATGTTGGAATGCACAATTGGGCACTCGAGTCGGAAAACTACCAAAATCGCATATTCTATTTATCAAAGGAATAAGATCCTATCTCATCATATCTATATATAAAAGGAAGTTTGGAGATCCTTAAAAATTACCAGCTAATTTTGAATAACTAAATCTTTCAGCTTTCAATGATCTTGGAATACACAAAGTCCCCAAAACTGAGCACCCGAACCAGAAAATTTCCTATTTATCCAAGGAATAAGATCCTCAGATCATCAATTCTGTATATAAAAGAGTTCTTGGAAATTTCCAGCTAAATATTTTAAATATTTAAAAGTTATGACGGAATTTTTAGCATCTTGGAATACTCAAAGTCCCCACGACTAACCATCTGAACCAGAAAACTTATAGAATAGAATAGAATTTGCATATTTATCAAAGAATAAGATCCTAATCTGTATAATATCTGTATATAAAAGAGTTCTTGAGAATGTCTATCGAATTTTAGGTATTTAAAAGTTATAACGGAACTTTTAGAATCTAAAGATCTTGGAATTCACAAACTGAGCTCCTGAACCAGAAAACTCCTACAAAAATGGCCAATTTCTAAAAGAATAAGATCCTATCCCATCCCATTTTTTAATTGAAAATATATAAAAGAGTTCTTGAACATTTCCAGCGAATTTAAGATATTCTATAGTAATAACGGGACTTTTAGCACCCGAAGACCTTGGAATACACAAAGTATCCACAACTGAACACCCGAACAAGAAAACTCCTACCAAATTCGCATATTTATCAAAAAAAATAGGATTCCTATTTCACAAAATTTAATTACTTAATAGTTCTTAGAAATTTCTAGCTAATTTTAAAGTAATAACGGAACTTTAATTATTCAAAGATCTGGGAATACCCAGAATCCCAGCAATTAAAAAGTGTACTCGTAATTTTTGATATCTTGGGAATTTCGTAGAATAAAATTGGCCATTAAATTGGATTGTGTCCACCTTTGTCACCGCTCCAGATGCTGGCCAGATGTGGGCCAACTGACGACAGCGGGAATTTGAGTGAATAAGAGAAATGGGAAACAGTTTTTCCCCCAAAAGAGGCTATGCCTTTTCCAGAAACCAAAGCGCATTAAAAGCATTTTCTTTGAAGGAAAAACCCGGCGAACCGGCCGTGGGGGAGGGGAAATCAAATGTGTTGCCTGTCGATCGTTTCGATGTGGCCCGTTTTGCTTGGCTCGTTTATCACTTAATTTGCTTTCAGGCGGGCATTTCAAATTCGTCTATGCAAATGTAGCGGAAACACCAAGAGCTCCACACACACACACACACACACAGAGGCACACTCATCCATTCATTCAGTGAGAACGGCCTTGTGAGTCTTTTGTGCAGTTTGTCTGTCATTCGTTGGATCTACAAGTGTCGGAGGGTTTTTCTTTGGTTTTTGGGGAATTGATCGACACGACGAAAAATGCCGGATGATTTTTGAGTTGGAAGAATTTTGAAGCTTTGCATGAATTTTGACAGTTGCTTTCAGTTTTCTCTATAAATCGGATGTGATTCATTAACCATTCAAATAGATTGCTTTCGATTGAAATCCCCAGAACCATCTGGTTTTTTTAGGGTCCATCAGTTTTTCTTTAATTGTCTTAAGAAAACGAAACAAGGAATCTTGAGCACTCAAAAAGGATTCACTTAGCGTATTCATATTTTTGGGATTTTATTTCTAGATTCGCTTTGATTCTTTCTATATTCGCAGCTCCCCTGAATTCTTATTCCTTTTCTAAGAATTAATTAGTTTTAGGGATCTTGAGATATTTTTTAGAGATCTTAATTTGGTTCTATTCTAAGTTCCTTTCTAAGTTCAATAAATAGTTTTAGGGATCTTGAGATATATTCTAGAGATCTTAATTTGGTTCTTTTCTAAGTTTATTAAATAGTTTTAGGGATCTCGAGATTTTTGTTAAATAGTTTTAGGAATCTCGAGATATTTTCGAGAGGCCTTAATTTGGTTCCTTTCTAAGTTCTCTCTCTCTCTCTCTCTTTTCTCTCTCTCTCTCTACTCTTTTATTCACACTTTAAGAATAAGAACTCTTTAACTTTCTTATAGGAAAAACTATAGGAACACTCATATCAGAATCTTAAGAGGAACTCCTAACTCCGAGTATTCCTAACTGAACGAACTTCCTATGAATTCTTTTGAGAATCCTGCTCTCTTTTGATTTGGAACAATTGGACAAAATACCCAAGTTTTTTTAGTTATTATCTTTTAAGTTCAAGATCTCTTTTTTAAAAATATCAGACCAGTTCTTCTTCCTTTTTAAGACCTATAAAATTGATATATTTTTCAATAAATAATATTCATAATTTCTGTACCAATATTTCTATATCCTCTTCAGTCAATTTGGGGATCACATCAAGAAAACAGAACAGTGTCCAAAAAAGATTCCTAACCTCTTTATTTTAAAGATTTGTCTCTAATTACTCCATTCGACCCTTAAAGTGACCTCCTAAGTTCAATCAATTTATCTCAGATTCCACCAATTTTCTGTATTGCCATAGAGCACCCGAGAGTCTGTGTGATCCATTTAGAGATTCTAGTTCTCTAGGTTCGTTTTACCTGCTTTCGTATTTCTGTGCTGTCGGTTTGTCTGAGGCTGTCAGCTGCCGTTCCCGGCGAAGTGTGTCAGTTTTGTGGCCGTTTTCGGGCTTCGATTTTTCGCATTTGAATTTCGGGATATCTGGGGGGAGCACTTGACTTGAGCTAGAAAACCTTAAAAAAGCAAATCCGGCGACGGTCAAGCAGAAAATGCAAATTGGCCGCCCCCCCCCCCCCCTTTCCCCTTCAACCTTTTAAAATTTATAAATAAACCAACTAAAAGTCTACGCCAGATGCCTTGGAAAATATAAGATAGAATATTATACGACGGGTTAAAGGGCAGAAAGGGGTTAAAATTTTACGGTACCTTGGAAAACGTCGAGCTGTTTGGCTTTCGTTCAATTCGCAAATTGAAAGCTGAAAATTGAAGCAGAAATTAGAAATTGAAAGCATCTTAGGAGAAAATTGAAAGCCGCCGCTCACCTGCAATTGAAAGCTGTTGTTTTTGTTTTTTTTTTAATATTTTTCTATTGTTTATTTATCTTGCCACTCACACGCACTCATGGCGCAGAAAAAATAGAAATATTTTCATAAATGCGAACGCATCTATTTTAATTTTTTGAAACGGCCAACGGGTTTTCTTATTTGGCAGCGGCAATCACAACCAAAAAAAAAAAAAAAAACACAAACCCACATAAAAAAATCTGCCACACACGCGAAGGCGAACGAAATTTGCACGCGGCTGCCCTTTCGCCAGGGAAATTATTAACTTTTATGTCGCTGATTATTGTCGCCGAATATTTCTCATTTATGCCCGCAGATCGAGGAAACCACGCTAAACATCGCGAAGAGACTGGGAGACTGGCAAGCGATCGGTCCCCCCCCCCACCCCCGGCATCACTAAAAGCTGCCAATCGAAAGCTCGGCCAGCCCGCATTCCGCCGATCTGGCAACACCAACGAGCGCAATTTGAATTTAGCGCGTGAAATTTTATTAAGAGCGAAAAAATTATTTAATGACTGGCGCCTTCGGCATGGGCGGCAGCAAAGGCGCCGCATCTCCAGGAGCTGACGGAGGTATGCGAGGCAAAGCCTCCAACTGGGCCTTCGGAGCCGTGGACAACGGCGGTGGCGGCGGCGGCGGCGGCGGCGGCGGTCCCGTCCTGGGCATCATCGGAGGTGGCGGCGGCGGTGGCGGTGGCGGCATTGGTCCTGGTGGCATCGACCCTGGCGGCCCCGGTGGTGGGGCTGGTGGGCCCCCCGCCCCACCCGGCGGCGGAACTTTGCCCGCCGCCACCGCGGCAATGGCCGCCTGGGCCTTTTTCTTGGCCAACTCCGCCAGCAGCTCCTTCTTCTTGGCCTCCACCAGGGCATCCCCAACCGGCACATCGCAAATCTCATCCTTCGGCGTGGCCCGCGGACGACCAATACACAAGTCCGCAATGTTCTTGTGCTCCAAATTATACTTGGACACCCCGCGGATCTTCGGCTCCAAATTACTGGCATAAATATCCGCCGACAGCTCCGAGAGCTCCACCTCGCGGTCCTGGATGGTCTTCTTGATCAGCGCATCCACTTCCTTCTTCATGCCCTCCTCGCACTCCTTCATCTCCTCCTCGCTGGCCAGCCCCAAGGTCACCATCTGCTTGCGGAAGCTCACAATCGGATCCCGCTCCTCCCGCATGGCGTTCACCTCCTCCCGCGTCCTGTAGCTCAGCCCCGAGTCCGACATCGAGTGCCCAAAATACCGATAAGTGTACATCTCCATGACTATCGGCCCATGCTCCTGCACATACTCCAGGGCGAACTTGGTGGCGCTCCGCACCGCCAGCACCTGGTTCCCGTCCACCCACAGGCCCGGAATGTAGTGCCCGCGCATATAGAAGTCCGTGCAGGCCGCGTGCCGGTCCACGTTCGTGCCCATGGCATAGACGTTGTTCTCGCACACGAAGATGACGGGCAGGCACCACAGCTTGGCCATGTTGAAGGCCTCGAACACCTGGCCCTGGTTGGCGGCGCCGTCGCCGTACAAGGCAAAGCAGATGCCGCCGTCGTTGCGGTACTGATGGGCCAGGGCCACGCCGGCCCCGATGGGCACCTGGGCGCCGACTATGCCGTTGCCGCCGTAGAAGCGCTCGCCGTAGACGTGCATGGAGCCGCCCTTGCCGCGGCTGCTGCCGCTGCGGACGCCCACCAGCTCGGCCACCATGGCGTCCATGGGCACGCCCATTTGCATGGCCCAGGCGTGGCAGCGGTAGGCTGTGATGAGCGAGTCGCATTTGCGCATTTGGCCGCGCATGCCCACGCAGACGGCCTCCTGGCCGGAGTAGAGGTGGCAGAAGCCGCGGATCTTCTGCTGCTGGTAGAGTTGGCCGCAGGCGTGCTCGACGCGGCGCATTTCCACCATTTCCTTGAACATTTTGAAGGCATCCTCGCGGGAGAGCTCAACGTCGACGGGCGGGCCTTTCTCCAGGTCGTAGCATTTGAAAGTCTACAAAATAACGGTTTATTTTGGTGGATTATATAGTCCTTGGTGGACTTACGTTTTCCAAGGTGAGAGTGCTGCAGCCGGAGCTGCAGTAATAACGGTGGCTGGGGGAATGTGGCCTTGGATGGCGGGCGTGGCTGAGGTGGCTGAGGAGAAGGCGGTGGAGTCGCCATGGCCTGAAATTACGTCCGGTTAGCATTTTGATGGCCGCTGTCCTTGATGCGCGGCACAAAAGCACCCACCGCCGCTAACTGAAACCTGGCAATTTTGGATGGTTTGCCGAAACGGGTGTGTGTGCGGGATTTGGGAATCCTACGTTTTTTGTCTGGATTTCTCCGTTTTCTATTTTGTTGTCCTTATTTTTTTGTGTCTGTCCAAAATCAAAATTTCAATCACATTTTCCAGCATGTTGTTCTGTTTCCCCCAATCGGCTGGGTCTAATCTGGAGGAACTCTCTTAATATCACTCTTTTTTAAATAATTATGTGAGAGAAGATCGGTAATTTTAAAATTAATTGCCGCTTTGTTTTCTACCAAGAACGCAGCATCCATTTCGATAAATAGAAATCGATAGGTTTTTGATTGCGAAAAATGTTCATAATTTTGCATTTTATTTTGCTGAAATTACAGATATTCAGGCCGTAAGCTGATCTTACGGCCTATCTATATTTTCTATAATGTTTTATTTTATATTTGACTTTTCCGATTTATTTTGCCTTCTTTGGCTTGCAATGTCGATCAAGAATCATGCACCGTGCGCATCTGGCAACGCCAAAAGCGCGCGGAACAATTCAAGTTTAAATGCAAATTATCCACAACGCATTTTAGCCAAAAACAGACACCAAATATATAGCAGATCATTGTACATCATTAGTACGGTCCTTAAATATATCCTGAACTTATCTAAAAAGGTAAAAGGGCAAATTTTTCTGTCTCCAACGCCCAACAAGCCCATAGCAACATTTAGAGGCTTCCAAAGCGACTTTAAATGTTGCCGAGGCGCAGCAGCATGTTGCCCAGCCACTTTGTAAACATTTTCCTCATTCCCAACTGAAAATCGTAAATTAAAACTATATTTTAAGTATAATCAAGTTTATTGGATTATAAGAAAAGCCTTGGACGGCTTCATTCCGCACATGAAGAAAGCATAATTTATATTTACTGAAATAGTGTGGATTTTTTGGCAGTAGTTAGCAGGAGCACAGTTGGTCTAACGGTGTATGGATTATATGGGGAATTTAGGCCAATATGTAACCGAACCAAAGCAAGGCATCGCCCAGGACTCCAACAACACAGAGACCCAAAGTCACCTTATAAAGGATACCGTCCATAGAGCCTCCTTTGAGGAAGACGGGTTTCCCATCGTTCTGTTGGAACTTCTTCTGGAGATTCAGCATCTTCGGAGAGACCTTGCCAGACCCACACTTGTTCTTGTCTAAAAGGATCGATGAAGTGAGGATATGACGAGATCCTCCCAAGACCATCGATTTCATTGGGACAATAGAACGACGAAGGACCTGAAGGCAGTTGAATTCAATTGATATATCAAGGGTCTTAAAGTATTTTTTACTCACGCTTAAGGACATTTTACTTTATATTTGTATTA
>JBAMCP010002488.1:0-12075 GCA_037075105.1 Lissocephala sabroskyi | reverse complement strand
ATCCACTCCGTCTCCAAACGCGTCCGCAAAATGTTCGAAATTCTCGCCCTGCTCATGGTCCTGGCCGCCGGCTTGGTGGGCGCCTGCGCCGACTCCCGCTACCTGCCGCCGCCCACGGCCGCGGCCCCCGCCCAGCTGCCGCCCATCATCACCAAGCAGTTCTACACCATCTCCGCCCCCGAGGAGCCCGAGTCCGAGCAGCCGCGCACCAAGCACTTGGTCATCGGCCGGGCCCAGCGCAACTACCGCGTGATTTTCATCCGCCCGCCCACCGGCGAGAACGCCCACCTCAAGTACACGGCCGAGCTGGCCCCCCAGGAGGAGCGCACGGTGATCTACGTGCTCTCCCGCAAGCACAAGGAGCTCCAGGCCGAGGACATAGCCGCCCCCGCCCCCAGCCAGCAGGCCGCCAAGCCGGAGGTTTTCTTCATCAAATACAAAACAAACGAGGAGGCGGCCGCCGCCCAGCGGGAGATCCAAACCCAGTACGATGGTTTGGGTGGGAACTCGGAGCATGCCGCTCCCTCGGTGGCCCCCGTGCGGTCGGTTGTGGGCGCCCTGGACGGCGGCAGAGGCGGCCCGGCCGCGGGGGCAGCACCCGCCGGAGGCTACGACTACCAGCGGCCAGCGGAGGGGGCAGGATCTGCCGCAGGCTACAACTACCAACAACCAGCGGGCGCAGGATCCACCGGAGGCTACAACTACCAACAACCAGCGGTGGGGGCAGGACCCCCCGGAGGCTACGACTACCAGCGGCCGGCGATGCCATTGGCGGCTCTGCTGCCGCCGACAGCCGCCCACTTTTGAGGCGGCCAGACGAAGCGAGTTTGATTTTTTTTCGTGTGTTTTTTTTTTCTGTTGGGCAAAGTGTTTTGGCCCTGGCAGCTTCCTTGGTGTGCGAGTGTGCGTGTGTGTGTGTGTGAGCGGCGGCAGCCCAAAACGTTTTTCGTTGTAGTTGTGAATTTGCATAAATTTGGCAAACCGCAAATTTTTTTTTTATCGCAAAATAAAAATTGACAAAAAACCAAAACCAACAAAAGTTCAGCGATTCGAAGAAACGGAAAAAAGCGACCAATAAAGTCGACTAGTGAATGCCCTAAGCTTTCCCGGAAGGGGGAAAAGAATTCAAGCAAAGTTTGGTATACAAGGGTTGAGATTTTGAAAAAGAATTTAAAAATCTCTAAAATAGAAAAATTATAAAATTTCTTTGGTTTTATAGTCGCGGGGAAATCTGAGACTTCAGTTCATCAGAGAATTCCCACAAGGAGAGGGATATAATCTCTAGATTTTCTGTCTTTCAAGACTTTTCTTTACGCCTGTTCAGATCTTGAATCAAAGTAAATTTCAGAGGCCATAGATATTTAATTTAAATCCTCCACATTAGGACTCTAAATTCCACCCATTTAAAAAGCTTTGAAGAACCTCCGAAAGACTTCCAAGTTGTCTCCCAGAATCCTCCAATTTCAGACCCTTCATCGCAGCCATTAAAAGAGCCTCCAAGAAATCCTAGACAGCCTCTTTAAGTCCTCTTCACAAAGACCCTTAATCCCAGCGCTTTTAAGAGATTTTAAAGGGACGCAATGATTCTTCCTGGGCAAATTCTCAAAAACTTATAAATTTAAACCCTTAACCGAGGTATTCGTCTGGCTAACCTTATAGAATCCTCTGTCTCGACAATTTAAAGAGCTTTAAACAGCTTCTCAGAAATCTGCAATTCCAGACCCTCAATTGGAGCCCAGATAACCTCGAGTTCTCAATATTAAGACCTTCAGTCCCTTCAATTCAAGGAGCCTTAAACAGAATTTTAGAAACCTGCAATTTCAGATCCTCAAATGGAGTCACTCAAAGAGCTTTAAAGACAGACAACCAATCAAAGTCTGTCTTAAATAATCTCCCAGATAATCTCCTCAAATCCTCAATATTAAGATCTGCAGTCCTGATACTCCAGACCCCAAATTAGACCCATTTAAAGATATTTAAAGACAGCCAATCAATTCAAAGACTCTTAAGTTATTCCCACTGGCTCCCAAATAATCTTCCAAATTCTCCCACACATAATTCCCCCGTTCCACTTCCTTTGATGACAAACTTCCTTAAAAGGCGAGTAAGCTCGGTTTAGGGGAAAGTGTATTGGGAAACGAATGCATTTTTCTTGTTTATCCGACTTTGCATTTGCATTTAATTAATTAAATTTGAGTTTTTGTTTAAAGTTTATATTTTTTCGTTATCAAGCGAGCGGGGCGACCTTTTTGATTGGCAACCAAATGATCGCTGGCAGCTATTAATCTTGGAATTTGTTGTCATCTAAAAAAAGAAGCCAATGGAATCGCCAAAATTATGCACAAATCTCAAACTTCACTTTGAGGTCAGCAATTCTAAAACCGCTCAAAGAATTTTCCACTCCATAAATCAGAATATTTCGTCCCCAAATTATGGCAATTATTTGGCGTTGCCCAGATTTATGGTCTATTCGAGGGTACAAAAGACAAGGGACTTTGGAAATACCCAGAGACCCCAGACGGTTCTGGGATTGCTTGGCAGATTTCATGGCTTGTTTTATGTTCGGCTGCCCCCCTCGGGGCCCCTGCCGACGTCAGAGCCAAACGCGGAAATCGAGAAAGAACAAATTCTTCAAAAACTTAAATCCCCCCCGAGACGAGCGGGCCAATCAGTCAACTCGGCTGGGCGTTGTGCGGACGGCCAACAAATTGCGCTCATTAGGAATCCCGTCGGTTATAAAAAAGAACCATAAAAAAGTGGCCCGGCCGGCTTAAGAATTTTTGGGAGAAAACAAAAGTGACGATACAGCCGGCAAAGCGGGGGGAAGAAGAGCAGAGAAGAGTCTGTGGGTTGATCTCGGGTTTCTTGGGGAAGGTAGAAAAAAAGCTTAAACATTTCTGTATTTCGTCTTCTTCAGCATCTCAAGGAATCCTTCTTTAATGCTGGGAATCTTTCAACCGAAACCGAAAGCTCTTATTTTGAAGATACATACTTAGTTCAAAGATTCGGCGATCTTTCAAGTGAATCCATTGAAAGAATTAAAGGAAGAGAGAGATTTTCGATTTATCTCGAGTTTCTCGGGAAAATTAGGAAAGCAGTGCTTCTTTTTTTGATCTAAAGAAACAAATTTTCTCTTTAAACAACCCAACCAAGTCAAGATCCAAAAACCGAGCTCCCTCAAGAATCTAACAGTCCCCAAAAAACCTTCTTTGGAATTCATTCATCTGCGTATTTCAGCCTTAACTTGCCTTTCCACCTCTCTGAAGAATCTTAGAGAGCTCATTCTTCTATCAGAGTCTTTGAAGACTAAACTGCTCTTTTCGCCCTCTTCATTCGAGGACTCTTTTCTAGCCTGAGAAATAAAGAAACCAAAGAAAACTCTTTCCTGCTCTGTCCCCTTCTTCGAAGATCTAAATGCCGAAACTCTATTAAGAATTTGATAGACCCCAAAAGGCCTTCGTTCGCTCTTTTCCTTTCTCCGTTCGAGCACTTTTCTGAATCTGAAAGACCCTGAAAAAACCCCCTTCATTGGGATTCCTCCATCTGAGTCTTTAAACCTAAACTGCTTTCGTTCGAGGACTCAGGAATAAAGAAACCAAGCAGAACTCTGTTAGAAGTCTTCTTCGAAGATCTAAAAGCCGAAATTCTTCCCCGCAAGACCTTCGTTGGGATTCTTCTATCAGATTCTTAAAGCCTAAATTGGTCTCTCGAAAGATTTAAAAGAATCTTAAAGAGCCCAAAAGAGCCTCAGAGAGAAGTCTCCGTTAGTGAAACCGGAACCGAATCAGCCAACCCATTAAGAAACTTACAAAATCGAATTTGATTGTAAACCCGCGAGGGGCAATTAGTCCCCCCACCCCCTCCAAAAAATACCTTAAAAACAAACGATTAATCGAAAGGAACTACGAATCTTCTTGGGTTTTCAAGAGCAACCCAATTAACCGGCGTAGGTCAAGTTGGTGGTGACAAAAAGACCCCAACCACAACCACCAACCACCAGCCAGCATCGCCACCTGGCCGATGAGCTGTGCGGATCCGTCAAATGGCCAAGTGACTAATTGCGGCGCCGTCATTTGGCCAACAAATGACAAATTTGCATGAGACGAGGAGGGGAAAAAAAAAACAGAAACTGCAGTAGTCAATCGATCGATGGATCAATGGTTAGATGATCATGGTGATGATTATACCCTCCCCCCACCCCCTTCCCCCCTCGCCACACACCCAATTCAATGCGTGCGTGCTTTGATTTATGGCCGAAAAGACGGACGACGGACATGGCTGTGGGGTCAACCGAAGAGAGACGACAATCGGGCAAATGTCAGAGGTTCGCTGGCTTCGGAGTAAAACAGAAAAAAAATAAAAATAATAATTGAGCAATTAATTAAACCGGCGCGGCGGCGTCGCCCCGCGGGCGAGAATCGCAGAACCGCCGCGCCGACTATAAAACCCCAAATCCCAGCGAGGAGCAGCATCAGTAACAAGCAATCCATCAATCCAACCAGCAACCCAAACCGAGCCAAAGATGCGTCTCTTCCTGGTAACTCAGCCAGCCGCCCGCCTCCCCTCGCCCGGATTTACTTAATTTTTTTTGTTTCCTTTTTTTTCTGTGTGTGTCTCTCGCGGATTCAGACTGTGTGCACTTTGCTGGCGGCGGCCCAGGCCAAGCCCCAGGGCTACAACTATGGCAGCGGAGTGTCCGGCACTCTGAGCGGTGGCGGCACCAACTTCCTGGCGGCCCCGGTGGCCAGCGGCAGCCACAATGTGGCCTCCTATGGGCCCCTGGGGGCGCTCCAGAGCGCCAGCGTGGGCAGCCTCCTGGGCCAGGCCAGCTCCTCCCATGGAGGCTTCTCCGGCGGCTCAACCCAAGGAGGCTTCTCCGGCGGCTCAACCCAGGGAGGCTTCTCGGGTGGTTCCACCCACGGAAGCTTCTCCTCGGGCGGCAACATTGGCTTCGGCGGGCTTTCGTCCTTCAGCTCGAACCAGCAGTCGAGCTTCCAGCAGGAACAGCGCGCCAGCTTCGAGGCCCCCATTGTCCACAAGCAGTTCATCACCATCTCCGCCCCCGAGGAGCACGAGAGCCTGGAACGCGCCAAGCATTTGGTGATTGGCCGCCCGCAAAAGAACTACCGCGTGGTCTTCATCAAGGCCCCGTCCTCCAGCAATGCCAACGTCAAACTGTCAGCCGAATATGCCCCGCAGGAGGAGAAGACCGTGATCTATGTCCTGAGCAAGAAGGACTCCTCGCTGGAGGTCAACGACATTGCCACCCCGGCGCCCACCGTGCCCAGCAAGCCGGAGGTCTTCTTCATCAAATACAAGACCGAGGCCGAGGCGGCCCATGCCCAGCGCCAGATTCAGGGTGAGTAGAAGCTTAGCCAAGGTCTAGCAAGGATATTAAATCCTTTTTTGTTTCCCCAGCTGAGTACGACAAGATCGAGGGCACTTCGGAGCACACCGACGGCGGCGTGGCCCCTGCCCAGTCGGTGGTGGGCATTCTGGACGGCGGAGCAGCCGCTGGAGCCACCACCAGCGGCTCGGCTGCCTCGAGCGGCTCCAGCAGCCTCTTCCAGACCAGCAGCAGCGGCTCGGGCGTGAGCAACTTTGGCTCCTCGGGCTCCTCGGGAGTGGCCCACAAGAATGCCCAGAGCGCCACTTATTTGCCGCCCAGCGGTCATTAGGGACTTTTGTTTGACCAATAAAATGAGAAACTTTTTGAATGAAACTCACCCACGGAGCGTATGGCATTTTTGAGCAGCATGTCTGATTGGCTTTTGTCCAGGAAGTTGATCTCCCGGCAGGAGCGGTAGAGGCTGCTGATCATGGACTCCACCGTGTAAGAGCCGCCCAGGGCGCTCGGCAGCATCGAAATGAAGCGATTCAATTCATTGAGTTCTACGGGAAAAGGAAACCTTGAAATAAGGAGCATCTGTGAGCCAAAGGACTCTCACCCTGGTACTCGTTGTAAGTCTTGTAGTTCCATTCGCCGCGCTTGATCACGAAGTAGTCGTTGGCCGCATAGTCGCCGGCAAAGTTGCCGCAGGCCCAGTCGTAGGTCTCGTGGCAAGGACTCTTCGAGGTGTTGGCCCACAAAAGCAGCTGGCGGCTGCTCTCGACGCACTCGCGCTCGAGGCACAGCGGCGCCCGCAGGTGGAAGGGCACCTCTGGGTAGAAGGCCAGCAGCA
Source organism: Lissocephala sabroskyi (assembly GCA_037075105.1). NCBI lineage: Eukaryota > Metazoa > Arthropoda > Insecta > Diptera > Drosophilidae > Lissocephala > Lissocephala sabroskyi. The sequence continues at coordinate 5,893 of JBAMCP010002488.1, read as the reverse complement.
GGATAATAATTATAAAAAGCAGGGCGCACAGGCAGGCGGTGGTCACGTAGAGGATTCTGCGCTTGCGCGACAAACGCATCAGCGCATCAAACGAGCGCCGTCCTGGAAGCAGAAATGCTTTCAAATCCAAACAACATCAGGATGAATTGAGTGCCATGAAAATGTATGAAAATGTAAGTGAAAAGCTCGATTGATTGGCTGACCAACTCACCTCTCAGTCCATTGACCGAGGCCGTGTGCGTGGAGTTGGCGGTCTGGGCCGAGCCTGGGCCGCCGGTGGTGCCGCTGACCTCGCTGAGGGCCTCCTTGCGGGCCGCCTCGAGCTCTTTGGGCGTCAGCGTGGTCTCGTCCATGTGCAGCTTCTGTTGGTTGGTGGTGAGCGGGGCGGTCTCGCTGCCCTCGATCTGCTGCTTGGTGGCTCCCCGGTCGTCGTCCGGCGGCAGGGCTGAGTTGTTGTGCTTGTTGTAGTTGCGATCGTCCAGCTCGTCGATGGAGCAGATCGTCGGTTTGTATTTGCCCTGATTCAGGGCCATCTTCTGGCAGTTTTCGTTCTCCAATTCACAAATTTTTGTTACTCTTTTTGTTGTCTTTATTTTGTCCTTGCAAAAGGCTTCTCGTCAGTTGGGCGGCATTTTCAGGAAAGCTGGAAAAGAGAAACAAACGAGGATGAAGAACAGAAGAAAAAAACTAAGACCGGCGAATTTGCTGGGCTTGTGGGCATTTTGCTTGCCTGCTTTTAGGCTGGGCGGGAAATATTTCTTTGCCAAACTTCTTTAGTGGATTTCGGAGAAGGAATTAAAGATGGATTGAAAGATCTTCTATAAAATCATTTCAAGATCAAGAAAATTGCTTCCTTAGTTCGGTCTCCCAATAACTCAAACCAACCAACCAACAGCGGTTTTTGGAACCCCTAGAAGCCATAAAAACCCAAGAACCCGATAAGAAGCCCTAAGTAAAGAATCCGAAAGGGCAACCAAGTTCCCAACGAACTGAGCGACTTCCGGTTTCTCTATAAACCAAACCGAGTTCCTCATCCCAAAGAAGTCTTTCCCACTAACAGAGAGTCAACTTTATCAAAGAAAATATAACCAGCGCTTATGGGAACCTTATGAAATCATGATAACTGAAAGATCCGCTAAGAATTCTTAAGAACCCGAAAGGGCAAATAAGTTCTCAACGATCTGAACGACTTAGGGATCTTTAAAGTTTACGAGATTAAAATTGGACCAAATTTATTATACATATTTCTTAACTTCTAAAGGATTTCCTTATGAACATTCATTAAAAAAAATAGGGAATCTTCATTCATAAAGCTGATAAAGAAACAGATTTTAATTGAATCCAATTGATTATATTTCCTAATTATTCGACGATCTCTTGAGTCTTGATTCTGATAAAAGAGCAGATTTTTTATAAGATCGAAGTAATTATATTTCTTAATTCTACTACGATCTCTTTAGGGGTATTCATCGAACTGCTTAACTGCTTAAAAGATGGATTTCTTGATTTTTAAAGCCAATAAAAGAGCACATTCTTTTTGGGTCGAAGAGATTATATATCCTAATTATTCTCTAATCTCTTTATAGACATCTTCATTCTGATACAAAAGCAGTTCTGTAATTGGATCGAAATGATTATGTTTCTTATTTCTTCTTTGCTCTCTTTATAGACATTCAACAAAATATTTCAATATATTAAAATTGGGAATCTTGGTTCTGATAAAAAGACCAGATTTTTATTGGATCGAAGTGGTTATATGCCCAAATTATTCTGCAATCTCCTTATGGGCATTTAATATAAAGTGGAACCGTTTAAAAGATGGGAATCCTGATCTTTAAAGCCGATAAAAGAGCAGATTTCTTTAGGATCGAAATGGCTATATTTCTTAACTATTCTACGAGTCCTTAACTCTATGATTTTGAGTTCTTAAAATGCCAAAACCCTCACTCCTCCCGCCCTAAACCAAAAACCCAATGTCATCCGATTTTCAACGAAATCACACCAAAAAAAAATCATGACCCTCCATTGTCAGCGGCGAACCGAAGGCACTCGAAACGTTTGATGCAATCTGGCCGAGAATTTATAACAGCTGACCGAGGGGCGAGGGGCGGGGGAACCGCGACAGTTAGTGGCCCATAGGGTGGCAATTAATTGCCGTCAGTCGCCCACGTCAGACGCCGCGACGGGAAAGGCGTTTCGTTTTTTTTTTATCACCAGCGGAGCACTTGATAATCATGCGATTACCTTGAGACATGATATACAGTTCACCCACACACACACACACACACACACGCACACACACACAGTTGACAGAATGTGAGAGAGATGGACGAAGGGGGCGTTGGGGGGCGGGGCGGGGCCGGCGTATGTAGAGCATCGTTGATAAGCGAAAAATTAAGCTCGGCTATCGCAGTGCACATTGTGAGGCGTTTTTTATACCCCCTCCCCCACCCCCACCCCCTCTCCTGGTTATAGGAATTCCTTAGCCTGCCTCCGTCGGTGGCACGGGCAGTATTTGACTTCTTTTCAATTTTAAATTGACAACAATTGGTGGCAATTTCAAGAAAACCGCCACAGAGCGAGAGAGAGAGATGGAAAAGGGGGAGGGGTTGGGGTTTGGGGGGTGGGGGTAAATGCAACGTATTCCTGGAGATCTCAATTACCCTCAACTTGGCTGTCTGCGTTTCGACTGCAAATTTTAATTGGCAAAAATTAGAAAGCAACAAAAAATATACAGAATTAAAAATGCAAAAGTTCACCAAGTCAAAGGTCAAAGTTAGGATCATAAATCCAACCAGTCATTCTCTGTCTGTCCCAATAAAATAATAAAAAACTTATCAGTCACCTTGAGATAAAAAGACAATCGGAAGTATTTCAATTAAAAAACCCCAAACGATTTTTACATAATTTTTATGAAGACTTCGCAATCGCAGTCGGGGCAATTTAGCCTCTATAAAAACAAAGATTAGAGAGAACCCAATGAAGGTTAGGAATCAAGAAAATATGTCAAATTTCAAGGAATCAAAGAAGCTCAAATTGAAAGATCTAAAATAGAGTTTATGAAAAAAAAAATAGAGAGAACCCAAGCGAGAGACCGTTGAAGCTTAGGAAACTAGGAAATATATGAAATTTCAGGGAATTAAAGACGTCCAAGATCTCAAATAATGAATAGCAAAGAAGAAAAGAATAGGAAACCGTCTAAAAAAAATTCCTATTTATTTGTCGAATTACTTCGACTCTTCCCGCTGTTCCCATTTTAAAGGCAGTCACTAAAATTGGACAATAAGACCCCCAGAAACTAAGTTAGCCGATAAGATAAAAGACCGGGGCCAGTCCGCCCCGAAAAGCCTCACCAAACTGACCAAGAGGACTTAAATCAGCTTAGTGGCCGCCGGTGACCAAACCCTCTAGAAATGTTCAACTTGACTCACGCGACCCGCGCTGTCCTCACCGAATTTATAGACTTCAACCCCCAATAAATCAGGCGGGGAACCAGCCATCAGCATCATAATTATCATCCTCCCCCCAGTTGGATTCGTGGGGTGGAAAAATCTTCAAAGCTTTGTTGGTTTGCTCGGCAGCCATTCGGAAAGATGTTGTCTTCTTTTTTATGACAGAACATGATAAATTTGTGGGTGGGCGGTGAGTGGCGGGGGCGTGACAGATTAAATGACAAGCAGACTATAAAATTTCAATTGGAAAACTATTTTTAATCGCTGCTCTTCGCTAACCACAGCGAGCGGCAGCCGCCGCCCGCCACACGACGCCGGCATTCGGAGGCGCCAAAGCCACCAAAGCGGCAACAAAAATTTCTGATTGCCGCCGGGCGGCGATGCCCAGCGATGCGCAGCCGCAGCTTAGCCGCAGCTCAGCCTTTGCGGGGTTTTTATTTTCCCCATCAAATCAACAACAGGGCAGAGATCGAGATCGTTTTCAGGAAAGGAATGCAAGCCAGCTGGTTCCCTGAGGTCTGGGAGAGCAAAGGAGAGGAAGTAAGGGAAGTCGACCATATAGAGATCTTTGGGTTCTCTAGGCTCTAAATTGAAAGAGAGATAAGTTTCTTTCGGATCTGGGGATCTGCTTTTTAAAAACCTTTTATTTATGGTTCCTTTAACCTTCTCAGTTCTACACTTGTCCATCTGAGATCTTTGATCCCTTTACCGAAACCGCTTGAGGCATTTTATTTTCCCCATCGAATCGACAACAAGGTAAAAAACTCGGGACTGAGATCGTTTTCAGCTGGTTTTTGAGGTCTGAGAGAGCAAAGAAAAAGCTTGAAAGACAGAAACTAAGGGATGGTAAGGTTATCTTATAGCGACTTTGCAGACCTGAAGATCAGCAATCTATAACCTTTAATTTATGGTTACTTTAATCTTTTGATTTCTATATTTCTCACATTTTGCAAGAACTGATAGCGATAAGTCGCCTCGCAAATCTCCAAAGCAAAACTAACAACAACACAGCAATAGAAAAATGGTAGTTGGATTTCCTCAGCCAGCGTCCCAGTCTATAGAAAATGATGGCGAATTGTTCCTTCAAAGGTCGATAAAGAACTCAATGGACCTCTAACTCCCACAAAATATCTGATAGGACAGATTTATAAAGAGCGCCTCGAGTTCATCCCATTGGTTTTTAATACTACGGGATCCTGAGATCTCTCCAGCGCAATATTCCTCTCCTCCGCCGATAAGAGACTGTTTGGTTGGGGAGAATTCTAGTTCCCTGTTACCAAGAATAACTAAATTATCAAAGTTCGCTGCTGTAATCTAAATAATCTTTCAGATTGCAAGATCTGGCTGACTGTGGCTATCTAGACATCTGCATGGATTTAGATTCCTTTAGTGATAAAGAATTTATAGACCTCAAAGGAAGCAAATTACAAAGATAAAAGAAACCCATAAAGATTTAGATTTCTGTAGGAACCATGACTTTAAAGACAGTCCATACTTTTGTAAGCCCAATTCTCATTTTTAAAAACCCTGATAAGTATAAAAATCTCCACCCCTTAAAATCCCAAAAAAAAGTTACCTCCAAAACAGTAAAAAATAAGATGATTTATACATTTTATTTTTAAACTTGATTCTTTTGATTTTTGTGGGTCTTATTTCTCTTTAAAAAAAAACCCTTACCCCCCGATTTAATAAAACATCAGAAGCGTCAGCAAAAAAAAAGAAATAAAATTTTTTCTCAATGAAAACTCAGCTGAGACGCTCGAATTTCTTTTCCAAAAAAACACAAGAACCATTCGATTGGGGGTCATAAAAAGGGAAAGGTTCGATTTTCGATTAATTTCCATTTCGAGCGGCACGTTTCCGCGTTTCAAGGAAAATCAGTGAAGTGGTTTTGTTTTTTCTTGCCGAGCTCAGCGCGAAAAACTGAAGTGGACGCCGGGAGGGGCGGGGGGTCGTTTTCATTGCCGTGAAGCCTACAACAGATCGGCCGACTCGTCCAGTCTGTCTGTCCGTCCACCCGTCAGATTTGCTTATAATATTTCTCAGTATTTATGGACCCGCCCCCGACCATCGGGGGAGTTTCTGCTTCGCATCATTTCTCGGGCTGCTGAGTTTGTGTTTTTACCGCAATAAACGATCGCCAATCGGATCGATCAAAAGACACAAAAAAAGCTAACAAAAAACAAGCTAAATAAGTTGGGATTATAATAAATTTTATAGAAAAAAAGAGTCTAAAAAAATTGAAATTGAAAGGAGAAATTTTAAAAAATCTATTAGAATTATAAAGATATGAAAAAAGGCTAAAAAAACAGTTGAATTTATTCTTTTTTTAAGGAACTAAAATTCTGGTTATTATTTTCACTTTTAGCTTGAAACAATAAATTTCGAATAGGAATAAAAAAAGGTTTAAAAATAAATCAAAATTGTCCCCTTTTTTAAGG
>JBAMCP010002487.1:0-12078 GCA_037075105.1 Lissocephala sabroskyi | reverse complement strand
CACACACAAAGAACGACAGGTGTACACTTCTTATCTGTGGCCGGCGCCAGCCACGAGTCTACGTGGTTTGGGGGCATCTCCTGGTCCCTGCACTCACCGGCGTCGTATCTCGCGCTCGAATGGCTTTAAATAGCCGTCCAATTCAAGCAATTTGTCAATGTCCTTAACCTCCACCTTCATGGCATCCATGGCTGCGGGTGCTCCAAATTTAAAATATCAAACAAAACAGCGGGGGGGGCCAGAAGCGTGCGCGAACCGCCGGCGAGATGAGCAAATTGGCAACTGCAAATTTATTTCCCCTACGGCGGCAAAAGCTTGCGCGCGAGCTTTCAGCCGGTCGCCCGTCTAATCAGCTGGCTGTTTTTGTTTACATTTACAAATTTGTGTGCTTGAATTCGCGTAGAATAAACAAACCCAACGCTGATAACCAAAAGGGGGTGTGGAAGCGGCGAGCTTGGCGAGACGACGCCAACAAAACGCTGCCTAATTAGAAATGCGGGAAAATGCGGGCCTGTCGACTCAAATGGAGCCAATAATTGATCCAACAAATCCTAATAAATAAAGTTTCCCAAAGGAATTGTAAGTTTATTAGATAAATATTTGGCCCGCCCCCTTTGCTCTAATTGGAATAAATAAACTTTCGATAAACGGGGCTGCCAACTCGAGCAAATTGAAGCGGGCAATTTTTGCACCAAGAATTTATATTTATCTCTATTTTTGTTAGCCAATGCTTTTAGTTATTAATAATCTCATTTTTTTTTTGTATTTAATATTAAGAAAATAGTTCTAGACAACAAATTAATGCTTTTGTCAGCTTTTACTTGCCATTACAAGTTGGCATCACTGTTGATAAGGCCAGGCGAGCTTCGCGTTCAGCATAAAATAACCGCAATGAGAGTCGGAAGCCCGTGGAAATTTTTGGGTCTTTACAGATCCAAGTCAGACGTCTCCAGCTGACGGCTACAGCGCCACCCACGGCACCCGTGACGCGGCTATTTTTATGTAATGGCAGCCTCAGACTTTCTGCTGGGCGGCCTGGCCTCTGTGGGCGCTGCGGTGTTCACCAATCCCATTGAGGTAATCAAAACGCGGATACAACTCCAAGGAGAGCTCGCCACCCGCGGCTCCTACGTTGTGCCCTACAAGAATGTCCTGCAGGCCTTTGTAACCGTGGCCAAGAACGATGGCATTCTGGGCCTCCAAAAGGGCTTGGTGCCGGCGCTCTACTTCCAGTTCATCGTCAATTCCCTGAGGTGAGTCGAGTCATTGATCCCTGAGCTCTGAGTGATCCTTACCTCCTCTCAGATTGGGCATCTTTGCCGTTGCTGCCGACCAGCACTGGATGGACAACTCCAAGGGCGAGCGGTCATACGGCCTGGGGATTCTGTGGGGCGGCCTTGGCGGCGTGGTGGGCGCCTACTTTTCCAGCCCCTTCTTCATGGTGAGTGGAAGCTCTTATCTTTATATCCATCCCGCGAGCCGATCGTAAACGATCATGACTCCCCGCCACGTTCTTCCGTAAAAGATAACCCGTGATTGGATAACCAGATTTGTGTCTTCTTTTCCAGATTAAAACACAACTGCAGTCGCAGGCGGCCAAGGCCATTGCCGTGGGCCACCAGCATCCCCACACATCGATGGGAGCGGCCTTTCGGAAGATCTACAAGAAAGACGGCATCGTCGGTCTCTGGCGCGGCTCGGCCGCCAGCCTGCCCCGCGTGGCCATCGGCTCCGGCGCCCAGCTGGCCACTTTCGGCCAGACCAAGGCCTTCCTCCACGACCACGACCTGGTGACCCAGCCCACCCTGAATTCCTTCTGCGCCGGCATCATTGCCGGCTCGGCCATGACCCTGGTCATCACCCCGCCCGATGTGATCACCACGCGGCTGTACAACCAGGGCGTCGATGCCCAGGGCCGCGGGCTCTACTACTCGGGCTACTTCGACTGCATAAAGAAGATCATCCGCACCGAAGGACTCTACGGCATGTACAAGGGCTTCTGGCCCAACTACCTACGCTGTGGCCCCCACTCCACGCTGATGCTGCTCTTCTACGATGAGCTGATGGCCCTGCGCAACCGGTACAACGCCCAGGCCTCCAAATCGTAGGACCCTGCAAACTGCATCAAGTGTTCGTTTTTTTGTGAAATTTGCGTGTTTCTTAAATTCGTTTTAAACTTAAAGTTCGTTTCAAATCTTTGGTGGCAGATCTTCTAGAAGCAGATATCATTAGGAAGGCGATGGAGTCACTTCACAGATTTGGGAACTGCCAAAAAAAATCACATGAATCTCGGCTTCATAATTCGAAGATAACAATCGATAATCGCCAGGGTTGTAGATGCAGTAGCGAATGAGGGACAAAAAACGATAACAATTACGAAGACTTCCACGAGTACAAAATCGATAAATTCATTTCTTACATTTATCATTCAAAGAATACTTTCAAGAGACAAAAATCGATAACGATTTTGATGATTGGCGAACAGACAATTCCTAAGAGAGAAAGAAATTGAAATCTAACATTTATCATTCTAAGACTTTCAACCAAAGAAAATCATTAAGACTGAAATTAATTGGTGGGGAGGTAAGAAATCGTTGATGAGGGCTTTTGGAATCTTACGTTTGTTTTTTATTATCTATCAAGGTGTAATTCAAATTCATTTGAAATCGGATTGCTGTTGAAAGAAAGTAGAATACTAAAATAACAAATTGTACTGTTCGAATGAAGGGGGGGTCCTTTGAAATGAAAAGAAGTCCGGCCGCCGACCGGCAGGCCGGTGTGTAGGGTTGTCGTCTGTTGTCCTGTATTTTATCTCGCTTCCTGGGGTTTACGTAAACTTGTTCGAATTTCTATGAATGCTTGGTAAGGGCTGGGGAGGGGGCTGATTCACTTCTTGTCGGAGGAGGTCGAATACGAATATTGAGACCAATAGTGGTTACTCGAACCACTGCCGTTGTTGCCACCAGCAGCGTTTGTAGTCTGAGCACCGCCGCTGCTGCCGTCGCCCTGGGATTGCTACGGAAAAACGAAGAATGAAACAAAATGGAGGATGCAATAAGGACAACCAACTCACCTGCCACCAGGACATCCATTGCTGTTGCTGCTGGGGCTGTTGGTCGGACTGCCAAACCTGCTGCTGGTTACCATATCCACCTGGCCGAGGAAGACACTTAAGCAAGGCTGGAAAGGATTTGTCTCTGGGGCAGGACTCACCCTGCATCTGATTATAGCCACCCCAGTACTGCTGCTGTGGCTGCTGCTGCTGGTGCGGCTGGTATGACTGCTGCTGCTGTGGCTGCATCGAGGGCTGCTGCTGCCAGACGCTCACCTGGGGAGTCGCCTCCGCATACGTGCTCCACTTGCCGCCCTGCGAGGAAGACGAGTTCGAATACGCCGACTGGTCGTACCCGCCAGCGGAGCTGGAGCTACTTCCGTACTTGGAGAAGGCCTGGCCAGCCGCAGACCGCTCATAGCCACCGCGACTATCTTCTTTGGTGTCGCGGTGGCCATGCCGAAAATCCCGTTGCTGGTGGCTCCCGCCGCCAGAGCGGTAGCTGCTCTGGTTGGGTCCACGGTTCCGCTCATTGTGGGCTCGATTGCGCTCATAGCTTCGGTCTCGTTCGCGGTAATCACGCGAGCTGCCGCCGCCGCCGCCGCCATAGCCGCGATCGTCGCTGCCGCGGCTGCGGCTGCCCTGGCCCCAGGCCTGTTGCTGGCCAGCGCGGGCGCCATTGCCGCCGCCATAGCCGCGGTCATCGTAGTTCCGGCCACGGCTGTTTTGCAGCCAGTTCTGCTGGCTAGTGCCGCCGCCGCTGCCGCCACCGCTGCTGCCGCGGTTACGGCTGTCATAGCCGGCAGAGGAGGAGCCTCCGCCGGCGGGCCGACTCCGGCGGCTGTCGTTCCAGCGGCTCTCGTTGCGCTGCCGGCCGCCGCCGTAGTCGCGCCGGCGATCGTCGGCCCGCCGGCTGCGGTTGCGCTCGTCGCGGCGGTGGGAGTCGCGGCCACCGCCCCGGGAACGCTTGTCCTGGGGCCGCTGGGCGTCGATGGCCTTCTTGCCCTTCTCCACGTACTTCTTGACCTCGGCCTTGGCCTCGTCGCCGCTCAGCTCGGTGTAGACGATCTCATCGAACCAGCCGAACTCGAGGGAGGGCAGCGTAAAGTTGGCTGCAAGAAGAGTACAGTTGGACCGTTATTACCGTTATCTGGGCGCGCCGCCGGACATATCAAAATAGTATACACAATTTACAGATTACAGACAGCAAGGGGGAGGCTGGATAAGGATAATGAAAGGGCAAGACAAGAACGAAATTAAAGAAACACAGAAAGAGAGCAGCAGCTGGTGGAAAAGGATCTTAAGTCTACCATAAACGGATACGGATACGGATACACAGATGAAATGCAGAGAGCTTACAAACTTACAGACTACGAGTAAAGATAAAGATAAGATATTCTAGAGGATAATGGATGTTCTGATTTTTGCATAAGATTGATATGAGTTATGTACGTTGAGTCCTATCAATTGAAATCTTTAAGTTCCTCATAAAATTGTATTTTTTGCTTATATTCTTGATTGGTTTTTGTGCTGGACGGATTGTTTATATATATTTACCTCGTAAGTTATTAATTGTTGATTCTTTAACTGTAAAAGCATTTCCCTTTTCCTCTTTATCGGCGATGCGACGCTTCAACTCGTCCTCGTTTGGTACGCAAACGACGGCAGTGCGCTTGAAGCCGCTAAAACCTTTCATTTTACGTCGCTGGGCCGAGGCATAGGCATTTGTCTAAAAAGTACAGTTGAGTTTGGTTGGGTTGAGCATCGGCCGGGCACAAATCACGACAATAGACAGAGTGTGTGTAGGATGTGGGAATCGATCGATGGTCGTTGGTCTCGGTCAACGGTCAAATTACCGCTCTCAGCCTTCAAGGATGTGTGATGCCGCCGCAGCTGCCTCCTGGACGCGACGACTTAAACTCTAAAACGTACCTGGCTGGTTATCCACAACACCCTATCCGCAGGACCTGCGGCAGCCCTACCGGAGAGCTCCACCGCAGCCTCAAACAAACGCCACAGAGATATATTTATATATATAGTGATTGATATAGAATGTAGAGAGATAGGCAATATAACGGTATAAAAGTACTCGCTGCGCTCCGCGCTCCGCTCGCAGACAGATTAGGATGTTGGCATTTAAATGTAGATAGAGTTTGTTGGTAACTATTTTATATGTGAATTAAGGTAGTAGAGTAGTTAAGCCGGAATCGTGTTTACTTACAGTGGCTTCCTTGCCGCCCGCTCCTTCTTCCTTCCAGCCATTCACAGCCTTTCCAATTTACCCCCGCCCTTTAACCCTGCCACGCCCCCACACCCGCCCACACAGCCCCACCATGAAATACTTACTTTCGGTTTAGGGTTTTTTTATCAGATCAACTTAAATTAGTCACGTACCTGGCGGGAACTGCGGGAGTTCCGGGTTGGCGCTCCCCCCGTCCTGGCGGAGAGGGGGGCGCTTGGGGGGCGGGAGCAAGAAAGTTTGCATATTCAAATTTACATAACAAAAAAATTTCGGTAATGATCAAATCAAGAGATTCAAAGAAATGGAATACAAATCAACCAAGCGCACTCGGCTCGGCCCAAATCAGCGCTCATCGTTGGTTTTCCGTCCGTTTTTTGTGGTTTGTTGCGTGTGCGTGTGTTTGTTTCGGGTGTGTGTGTGTGTGTTGTGGGCGTGTTCGGTCGGTGCGTCCTTTAGACGTATTTATGTTTTACCTGATCGAGGATGAAATTACGACGACGTTTCATGGCAATTTCCTCGAGCGCCGACAGGCTGTTCAAGCAGATTTCGTAGATCTTCTCCCAGCGGCCCTTGTGCACGCTCTTCCGCGAGGCTCCATCAATCTGCGAGAAACAAATCAGATAAATCGAATCCATCCCTATTTTGTGTGAAATACTCACCGTCATTTTGGCTATCAAGGAGTCGGGACCGATCAGCTCGTAGCGCTTGTCCAGGTTCTCGGCCATGTGCTTGTGGGTCCAGTGGGTCTTGCCGGCCCCAGGCAGGCCCACGAGTAGGATGACCTCGCAGTCTTTGCGGGCTTCGGCGCGCTGGGGGCCGGCGATGAGCAGCTCGGCCGGCACCAGGCCCACCAGAGTGAAGCCCTCGAGGAGAGCGCAGGGCTCGCGTGGCACAGGCTCGGCTTCCTCGGTTTCGTCTTTGATGGACGCCGGCTTTTCCTCCTCGGCCGCTTCAGCTGGCGGCTGCTGCTCTTCAGGGTTCTCTGGCTCTGCGGCTGCTGGGGTTTCCGCCTGCTGGCCGTTCTGGTCTTTTTCTGGCTGCTCCTCGGCTTTGTCTTCATCGCCGTTAACCTCCACTGGCTTCGGGGCGACTTCGGTCTCAGTTTCGGTTTCAGCGGCTTCTGCTGGCTGCTCGGCAGGCTCCGCTTCTTTGGGCGCTTCCTCGCCGGCGGTCTCGTCTTTTGTTTGACTCTCGCCTTCCATGGGATCGTCTTCCTTCTTCTCGCCCTCGTCCTCGTCAGCCGTGGCCTCGTCGAGAATCTTCCAGTTCGCCCCGTCGGCGCTGTCCTCCTCCGGCCGCGAGTTAGTCTGTTTGCGTGTCGGTCGTTCGGCATTCACCAGCAACTCGTCCGCCTTGGAGAAGTTCACCGCAAACTCGTAGCCCTTGGTCACAATGTGGGGGAACAGGGCGCCCTCCTCGCCCAGCACACTCTTGTCGAACTCAAAGGCCGTGCCCAGGTCCTCGCCGTTCAGCGTGTACTTGATGTTGCACGGCTCGCTGTCCAGGTCCAGGTAGCAGCCGATGACATCGTCCAGCTGGTAGGGTTTGCCGTAGTCGGTGAACTCGCTTTTGTTGGCCTTGCGGCCGCTCTCGCAGTAGCCGAAGGAGGCCTCCGCCTCGCCGAGCAGCAGCGAGGTCTGGGGCGAGGAAAATCCCACGCGGAAGCCGCGGGTGTGGGGCTCTCCGCGGAAGTGGTTGTTGCTTTCCACGGCAGTCTCCTCGGTCAGGCGCACCTCGAAGCACACCTTGCCCTCGCGCACGCCGTAGTTTGAGCGGGCGCCGGACCAAATCAGCATGTAGATGTCCGTGGTCAGGGGCTTGGCAGAGGCGAAGGTCGAGGCATCTATGCGCAAGTGTAGATCGGAGTCAACTGCAGGGAACAGAAAGAGGTTTTAATACAGAAGCAGCTGCAGAACGGGCCGACTTACCCCAACTGAGGCCCACTTGCTTGTCGGCAATGGCGGGCTCGTCCTCCTCGACTGTTTTGGGAGCCGCGCATTTGGAGTCCCGCCGGTTGCGGCGCTTCGGCGAACGCGCCTTGCTGTGGGAACGCGAACGGGAGCGCTTGCGGCGGTCGTTGCTCTTTTTCTTGTCCTTGTTGTCTTCTGTTTTAGTGGACTCGTCTTCAGGCTTCTCCGGCTCGGTTTCCTTCGCCTCTGAGTTGTGTTCGTCGACTTCCATGGGCTTGGCCTCGCCATTGGTTTGGGAGGACTCGACCTCCTTGTTCTCTGGTTCTTCTTCGGGTTTCTCTTCCATTGCCACGTTTTCTTCAACATTTTCCTCTGTGGTCGGCTCCGCCGCCTCTTCCTCTTTCACTTCGGCTTCTTCTACTTTCTCTTCAGTATCCTGAGGGTCTTGATCCTCCACAACTGGCTCGGCGGCGGTCTCAGGTTCAGGTTCCTCGACCACTGCGGGCTCTTCATGCTCGGCTGCCTTCTCTTCGGTAATCTCTTCCTCGGCTGCCTTCTCTTCAGTAATCTCTTCCTTCTCGGGGGCCTCGGGCTGCGGTTCCGCAGACTCGCTGGCGGGCTCTTCCGGCGGCAGTGAGTCAGTTTCTGTGCCGGTCGCTGCTTGGGAAAGACAAGATTTTGTTTATGTTTCGTTATGTAAGTTGGCGGAACGCCGCATTGAGCCGCTCTGCCAATACACTGGCAGAGCCCGAACCGCCGATGTATCTACACGCAAATACACGGACATTGGCTGGTACACGCATGCACGCATACTAATGCACTTACGTTGATCAGTGCCGGCAGCAGCCGCGGCGGTAGTTTGTTGAACATGTGCCCGTAGCCGCTCTATGAGGACGGCTTTGACGCCCTTGGTGTCCAGACCAAGCGCTTGGAGTTCGCTGCGCAAGTCTCCCACCTGCGGGGAAGGTAGCACGTTTAGTTTGAGTTGGGGGAAAAAAAAAGGTGGAAAGGTTTGTGGTGGGTACCTTCATCGTTTCAAATGCTAAATTCATGTTGTTTTGCTTGGATCTCGGTGCAGCTGGTTGGCAGCAACGCGATATGCACTAAATAAAAACACACACTCGCGTGCACTACGAAATCGGGCTTCGAAAATATAGAAAATACTCTCTGATTCCTCGCTCACTGCTTATATCCGGACTGTGCTAGAGCTGCAAAACTATCGATGTTACTATCGATATGACGACATTTAATAGCGGTGATGCGACAACACTGACACACATCGCAAAGCAGCCCTGCTGTGTTGACTATCGCTGGCAATGTGATTGGCAAAATTCGAACAGCTGTTTTCGCTTCCGACAATTCGAGTTTGTGATTTGCCTTTTTTGCCGATTTGGTTTTAAAATTAAGATCTTTTCTAGAGTAAATCCTACACGACAGCATGTGGTTCGAAGTCCTGCCTGGAGCCGTGATCATCACCGCCCTGCTCTCTGTCCCCATCTACGCCATGTACGGCATCAACAAGCTCACACTGGGCAATGTAAGTCTTCTTATATAATAACTAACCGATGCTTAAACAATTAAATTGATTATTAAACTTTAAAATATTTATTGCGCAGGGCTTCCGCCGCAACATGGACGAGCGCTTCGCCCGAGTGATGTATCAGCGCGACTTCCGGCTCACAGACAACCCCTACGTGATGAACGTAAGTTGCTCCCTGGTTTCGGTTTGTTTTCCTCATTTCACTCGCTCCTGCCAATCCTTTGTAATATCCAGCGCATGATATCGTCTAACCCTTGCACGTCGGTCATTTCCATTGAGCACAATTCGTGTTAAGACTTCCAAATGTTCCCCGAATTCAGTTCTCTTTTAATCTTTTGCAGGGTCTTAACGCCATACCCGATGAGGAGAAGAAATAAATTAGTTCATTTTTTGTAGGCTTAAGCGCAAAGTTGAATAAATTTGCCCTTTAAACTCAGAACCAGCAGACTACACAATTTTAGGTCCAAATCTCCCACATTAATTGGTGACGGTGTTTTCTTTTAGGGTCTTGAGCAGATTCCCGACGAGCCGCCAGAGGAGCCCGCCGAAGAGACCGAAGAGGAAAAGCGTTGCAGGGAATGGAAGGAGAAGAAGGAATCAACTTAAACTTTAAGTTCATTTTTTAAATTTAAACAGAATAAATCATTCCTTCTCTCGGTCCGCGTTTCTTGTGTTTGATTTGGTTGCAATCCTCGCTGCTTTGGGTTCGAAAAGGTGAGTGAATTTCATTTTCTTAGTCTTTCTTTTATTGACTTTACTTTCTCTCTTTCCAGCAAACCGCCAACCGCAGTTTCCCTGTCAACTTTTCCCTGGGGCTTGTGTGGTTAGAGTTTAGGGTTTCTCCGGCCATCGGAAAAGTTGGTTTCCCGGCTGCTTGGGCCATCAGTTGGCCGGCAGACCCCCAAGACAGAGATATGGAGTTGGGTCGTGCGAAAGAGATATGAGCTTATTTACGGGCCCCAAATCTGATAAGATAAGCAAGTCGCCTGACAGCCGAGATAAACGGATGCTGCTGCAGTTGCCGGGAGACGAACCACCACGCGGACCCGCTTCATTACGCAGCTGAGGGCAGTCCGGGTCGCATTCGCCATGCAGGAGTCGAGCTTGTGCCTCGAGTGGAAGGAACTCAACTACTCTGTGCCTGCCCAGGAGCAGAGCAACTACAGCTTCTGGAACAGCTGCCGCCCAAGAAGGGAGCACCAGATTCTCCACGATGGTAAGTGGGCTGAGTCCAGCGGAGCTCAGGAATCTCTAAGGCGGCGGCTTTCTCTCTCCCCCAGTCAGCGGGCACATGAAGACCGGCGACCTTATTGCCATCCTGGGCGGCTCGGGGGCCGGCAAGACCACTTTGCTGGCGGCCATTTCCCAGCGGCTGCGGGGTAACCTGACCGGCGATGTGGTTTTGAACGGCGTGGCCATGGAGCGGCATCAGATGACGCGCATCTCCAGCTTCCTGCCGCAGTTCGAGATCAACGTGAAGACCTTCACGGCCTTCGAGCATTTGTACTTTATGGTGGGTAAGCCTCATCCTCCCCAGGCTCCCTAATACCTCAAGGCTTTTTCCAGTCGCATTTCAAAATGCACCGGCAAACCAGCGCCGGGGAGAAGCGCCAGCGGGTAAGCGACTTGCTGCTGGCCGTGGGCCTCAGGGACTCGGCCCACACCCGCATCCAGCAGCTGTCCGGCGGCGAGCGCAAGCGCCTCAGCCTGGCCGAGGAGCTCATCACCGACCCCGTCTTCCTCTTCTGCGACGAGCCCACCACGGGCCTGGACAGCTTCAGTGCCTTTACGGTGATCAAGACGCTGCGGCATCTGTGCACCCGCCGACGGCTGGCCAAGCACTCGCTCAGCCAGGTCTACGGCGAGGACTCCCCCAGCGACGAGAGCGGCAGCAACTCCTTTGAAATGGAGCTCATTGGGGACTCGCACGAGAGCCTGCTGCGCGCCTTGCCCAGCCCGAGCGGCCGGCACAAGAAGGCGGCCATCTGCTCCATCCACCAGCCCACCTCCGACATCTTCGAGCTGTTCACCCACATCATCCTGATGGACGGCGGCCGCATCGTCTACCAGGGACGCACAGAGCAGGCGGCCAAGTTCTTCACCGAGTAGGTTGTCCTTTAGCCCCTCCAACTCGCCCACTCAGTTCTCCTGTTGCTTTCCTTAGCCTGGGCCATGTGCTGCCCTCGAACTGCAACCCCGCGGACTTTTACCTGAAGACCCTGGCCGACAGCCACGGCGAGCAGGGCTCGGGCGACCTGGTGGCCGTGTTCCGGGCCAAGTACGAGCACGAGACCGACGGCCTCTACCGCGGCAGCTGGCTGATGGCGCGCTCCCACAGCGGCGACTACCTGCGCCATGTCCAGAACTTGTGAGTAGCTGGAAAATCCACCTCCTTTGTGCTTACGCTTGGTTTTTCTAGCAAGAAGATCCGCTGGATCCAGCAGGTGTACTTGCTGCTGGTGCGCTTCCTCACCGAGGATGTGCGGAACCTCAAAGACGGTGTGGTTGGTCTGGGGATCTTCATGATCACCGCGGTGACGCTCTCGCTGATGTACTCGGGCGTGGGCGGGCTCACCCAGCGCACGGTGCAGGACGTGGGCGGCAGCATTTTCATGCTCTCCAACGAGATGATCTTCACCTTCGCCTACGGCGTGACCTATGTCTTCCCGGCCGCCCTGCCCGTACTGCGGCGCGAGGTGGGCGAGGGCATCTACAGCCTGTCGGCCTACTACGTGGCCTTGGTGGTGTCCTTTGTGCCCGTGGCCTTCTTCAAGGGCTACGTCTTCCTGTCGGTGATCTACGCCTCGATCTACCACACGCGCGGCTTCCTGCTCTACGTCACCATGGGCTTCCTGATGGGCCTGGCGGCCACTGCGGCCGTGGGCTATGGGGTCTTCCTGTCCAGTTTGTTTGAGAGCGACAAAATGGCCACCGAGTGCGCGGCTCCTTTCGACTTGATCTTCCTGCTGTTCGGCGGCACTTACATGAATGTAGACTCCATTCCCGGTTTGAAGTACCTGTCGCTGTTCTTCTACTCCAACGAGGCGATGATGTACAATTTCTGGATCGACATCGACAATATTGGTGGGTGGGTGGTGGAGATTTTCCCGGCGGTTGCTGATGTTTTGGTTTTTCTTTTAGATTGTTCGGATAATGAGGAACATCCTTGCGTGAAAACGGGGCTGGAGGTGCTCAGGCAGGGCTCCTACCGGACCGCCAACTACACTTACTGGCTGGACTGCCTCAGCTTGGTGGCTGTGGCTGGCGTCTTCCACCTCATATCCTTCTTCCTGCTGCGCCGCTACATACACCGCAGTGGTTATTACTGAGCAGG
>JBAMCP010002486.1:0-12081 GCA_037075105.1 Lissocephala sabroskyi | reverse complement strand
TTCTCGTTGTGGTTTGGTGGGGGTGCTGGTTTTTTTTCGGCGAAAAAAAGAAAGGTTTGGTTTTTCTTTATCTTTTCACCACCGGCCACCCCCCCCCCCCCCCCCCCCCCCCTTGGTGGCGTCGCTGCTGGCGCCGCTGCTGTCGTTGGCTGTGGCGCTGCCGATGCCGCACTCAACTCAATTCAATTAATTTTCACTTGATTTTTCCACACACAAACAAATTTTCATTTTCATTTAATTTGCTTGACTTTGGCGAGCGAATTTCCACCCACCCCCATTTGATTATCGTTCGCCATTTTCCTTGCCTTGATTTTCTATTACGATATTCGCCAGCGAGAATTTTCCGCCCCCACAGACTCGCTTGACTTTCTTTGACCCTCAGCGGCGGCGTCGGCGGCGTGGCCTTTTCTCGTTTATTGTTATTACAGAAAATTCAGCTAATTATTATAAAAAATTTGCATTTTAATTTGAAATAAATTTGCTTGGGCGCTTTTTTGACGGCCTTCGTAGACCCCACGGACCATAAAAAACGGCGAACAAAAACCGAAAATAATGTCAAAAATGGCAAACGAATTTCGTCGCCCACAAAAACCCGCACCGGAGATAATACAAAAATAATTTTAATATATATAAAACTCATTTTGTGCTAGGAACCCAAGAAATTCTTATAGGCGTTGCAAACGAACCTTTGGGTCCCCGAAAACGTGGGCGGGGGAAACTTTGATTCAATTGACCTTTTTGACTTTTGTTTTGTTTTTTTTTTTGTTGTTGCCCGGTTTATCAAAAAGCAATAATCGCGTATTAATTATAATTAAAAACGTATTAAAAACAATAAAAATGTCATTACAATAAATGAAAGCGGAGCTGCCAACGAAAACAACAACAACAGCAACGAAATTCCGATAGCCGTCGAAATCGGCGTGCAAATCGACAAACTAAATGAAAATACAAATTCCTCTGTCCGTCTGCCCGTCTGCCCGTCTGTCTGTCTATGTTTTTTTTTTTTAATCATTTCCGTTCGATTAACAAATCAAATGACCCCCGACCACCCGGGCCCGATCCCTGCTCCTGACTGCGCTTATCGGGCATATCGATGACTTCGATTGGCCCACTGGCCCCGATCTTCCTCCCTGGCCCCTTCCGCTGTGCCTTCGTCCGATTTGTTGTGATTTTTATTACACTTTATTATTATTTCCCCACTGTCGGCCGGCTAATTTGTTTTTAATTTGTGCTGATAAAATGAATACGAATAAATCAAAAAAATAAACAAAAAACCAAACGACAATAAACAAATCGCAGGCAAGTAACCAAATTAATAACTCACCTTCTCTGTGTTCCTGCGCAGGCCACCAACTAAATGACAAACATGACTTAGTTAATAATGAAATCAAATTACGGGAACTGCCAGTCACCCCCAATCGCCCCCGTCCCATTAGGAAGCGAGGGGGCGAAATTGGGAGGCCGATTGATTCGTCAAGCCATCAAAAAAGCTACACACACACTTTTTGTGTGGGGAGCGTTTTTGGGGGTTGATAGTTGATGGAAAGTTGATTCCCATATAATTGAACAGAGAAAAGAAACCGAAAGGGGCTAAAGGGAAAGGAAGGTTTTTGAGGTCTTTAAATAAAAGAAGAAGATGGTTGGGAATTGGGATATTGATATTCTAAATATTCTTAGATTGAGCTCTTTAAACTCGGAGACAGATCTTAAGTAAGGAATAAATTAGAATCCAATGAAATTTTTAAATTTGGAACTGTCTTTTTTGGGATACCAGGAACCAAAGAGTTCCCTGGCAAAAAGATATAAATTTATTTAAATATTTCTTCCTGGGTTACTTCCCAATATGTAGGTTATTATTGGGTGGGTGGCTTCGGTTGTGGGGGACCCCTAAAAATCAAAACCACCGAAAATTGCGCGCGTGCTCGGGTCCCGCTATCAATGACAGACAACAAACAGTTCATTTTAATAACTTCATTACGGTGAGTGATGCCCACCCCCCACCCACCTGTCACGCCTGCCCGCCCAGGGCAACTCCGGGCAGTTGACACTTTCGATTTGGGGCTTTGGTGCTCTGACAATGAAGCCCCAAAAACCCAGCGACCAATGGTCGGCCCGGGCTGCCCTTGGAGCCCCACCTGCGAGTGGGGTTGGTGAAAATTACAAATCGAATTTAAATTGCCATCGAATATTCATATGCACATGTCAAATTCGCTGGGGCCAGCCGATGCCCCCCAGGTGGGGGGCTGTGGTGGGTCCGCTTTGATTTGTTTGAAGCGATAAGCACTTAAATTGAGTCTTAATGCTAATGCCTCTTGTGTTGCACACGTGTCCCTCCCGCGGGTTGGGGGGGAACTGCGCTGGCTGTCTGGGAAATGGACATTTAATTATTTTGGTCTGTGATTAAGCGAGCCATCGCCCAGCGACCTGCGATCCGGGGGTGGGTTGGGGTCGACATCAGCTTCATATTCCAATTATTTATCTTATCAGCGTATCTTGCAGTTTGATTTGCCAGCCCGCCGCCCTCCGCCCTGGCCAACCCTTCAGCTGACAGTTGACAGTTGCATCAACCGGGGCTGTCCTGTGCTCCGGTTCGTTCTATCAGCTGTTCCATCTTCTTTTCTAAATATCCGTGAGCAGGGGCGTTATGAGTGGGGGTGGGTGTCCTTGTGTCCGCTTGCCATTTATTGTGGAAATATTTATCTTTCCCAGCGTCAGCGTGTCGAAATTCGAGCAGCCCGAACAGCTCGACTGCCGGGGGTGGTTGGGTCGGTGTGAAGAGCTGTGGTTCCAACGCCTGTCACATTAATGAGATTTTGCGTTTTGATTTTTTGATCGATCACGAGAGATAGCTGGCCGTCTCCTGGTGCTTGGATCCTTCCATGTCCACGGGAATTATGCAATTTGCCAGGAACAAGCAGCTTTCTCACTCGGCTTAGGCACACGTGGCCAGCCATCTCGCGCCCGCTGGTTTCGATTGCTATTAGCAATGCCATTTGAGTGTCGCCAGGACTAAGGAGTTGTGTAAAGAGAAGGGAACTTGAATCAAAGCAGCTCACCTTACCCAGCGAATCAAAGTCGAATAAAACCTCAAAGGGGTAATCCCTTCGTAAAAACTGCAAGCCTCGTAAAACTCAGAATCCATGAAGCTTGCATTGCCCCAGCCACAAAACGATTATATAAGTTCGCCCCCTCCAAACGGCTGACCTTTTTATTTTCTTGTGGGGGAAATCAAATCAACAGCTTCCCCCGCCACCGAGAGAGAGCCTATAAATAAGAAGCCAGGGAACTTTTATGGGGCGCCAATAATAACAAAAGTGTAAAAATTTGTATCCCAATTCCCACCTCGCCCCCGCCCCTTGTCCTTGATCACAATAAACCCCGAAACAGCCACCCCATCGAGTGGAAAGGAAGCGACCACAAATTGACTTCTAAAAGCAGCAAAATCAGCACAAAATTTGCATTTCAATAAACGATTATCGGCATTTTCACGGACAGGGAGGGAGGGGGCTGGGAAAGGAGCGGTGACACCTTCAATCGACCGCCATTTTGTTGTTTCGAATGTTTTTAGGGGTCGCAAAAAAAAAAGGTTTTAGCCCCCAAGAGAAAAAGCTTTCCCACTCGCACAAGGTGGGGCGGATGGAAGGAGTGGGTGGAACGGAGGATTAGCCTCTTTACGACACCGTCAGAGAGGGCAAATTGTCGATGGTAAAAGGACGAAATGTTGAAAATTTATTTTTATATTTGACGCTTTTAAATTAAATAAACTTTTGTGGGTTTTTTTATTCATTCGCCCCCACAGCCGCCTTGTCCTTTATTTTATTGTCATTTTGTCACCTTTGAAAGCGAAGGAAGGGAAAAGCTCGGCGGTTGTTCAAAATTTCCGCTCACGTTTGCTGTTTTTTAAGAGGGGACGGGGCAGTTTCGAATTCGTCCTCGTTTTGCGTTTATTGTTTAGGCTTTGGTCCTGCGGGTGGACCACAAATCACAGGGCCAGTCTCCCCACCACGTAGCACAAAAAACCCATCTCGAATCGAGTCCGTGACTCCCATCGAATTCCCTACGCCGCGATTCGGCCAGCTGCACTTCACAAGGACTCCAAGGAGACCCCAACCTCCCGTCGTGGCCTTCATCATAATCACAACCCGTCCATTTAGCATGCAAACGCAATTTGATAACGAGCGAACGTATTAATATCATTGGTAGCCATTATTTCTGCCCCTGCCACACGCCATACACTTTGCCTATATGCAGACGGAGGTCCTTTCGAATAAAAATGATGGTCATTTCGGTGACGCTGACGTTTTGACCGGAAGATTCGCCGGCCTCCTCCTGTTTCCCCATACAGGCAACAATTTTTCTCCCCTCAAGATGAGAAATGCACTCGCCAATTGCCAGGCTCTCCATAGAACTCGAAATACCCTTGCTTTTGTACAGTTAAGCCTTTCATGAGGGCCACAGAATTGTTGGCCAAGATTTTCAATGATTTTATAGGACGAAATTTGCTTCTCCTACCGCCAAAAATAATGTGGATGAAGCTGGAGCGATTTAAGCCGTTCAATTAAAAATCAGGATCAAGGGAAATACCGAAAATGAATTGGGAGATTCTAACCTTGCCGGGGATTCGCATAAGAACTCAAAGAGTCTGCGAAGTCTTTGGAGTTTTAGGCTCAGATGGAGAACAACTTTAATACCCTTAAGCCCTCTAAGAATTGGCCTCCTCTTTTATGAATCTGGGATTCCCATAGACTTTCAAAGCCTTAAAAACAGAGAAAGAAAGAGAAAGAGAGTTCGATTGGAGATTGGAGTCATTGGTTCCCTTAAGCTTACTAAGGAATGGCCTGGTTTCAAGGATTCCCACAGACTTCCAAATCGATAGCATTCGGAGCACTAATATGCCCCACAAACTCTTCTACTATCTGAATAATCTGAATCTGATTGAGCTTACTAAGGATTGCCCTCCTCTTTCGAGAATCAAGGATTCTTTTACACCGTCAATTCTTTAAAACCGAAGAAAGCATTCGGAGCACTAAAATGCCCCACGAACTCTTCGAATGATTGGAAATTTTGGCACTCTTAAGCCTCCTAAGGATTGGCCTGCCCCTCCTTAGATTTCAGGGACTCCCATAGACCTCCAAATCGAGAGCATTCGAGGCACTAAAATGCCCCACGAACTTTTTGATTTTCCGAACATTTTTTTCGGGGGTAACGTGAATTGTGGACTCGATTGGACCGAGACCGAGACAGGGACTCGTCCTGCCGCCCGCTCTGTGCGGCTTATCGGCGCGTGCATGCAACATATTGCCCACAATATTCGAGTGGCAGTAGCAGCGGCCGCTGTGGTTGGGGGGACAGCATTGGAAATTGTGACTGATGGCCAATAAATTTTTACAGTCATGCCCGTTGCACTGGACCTGCCGGGCGGATGGCCTCGTCGGTCGCGGGTGCTGGGGTCGATTTCTTTATGTGTCCGTGCGCAGTTTGCTTATTAAATAAATCACACACACACATACCCACAGAGGAGGTGGTTGTTGGGGGGGTGAAGGGGCATGCCACTTGTCACTGCCACTGCGGCGTTGGGCACATAAATTCCATGTTCCAATTATCTCATTTGTCTACAAACGGAGCCTTTGACATAACGGAAATCTGAGAAGATCGGTGGCCGGCCGACCGCTGGGGATGGAGGGAAAATCACAGACTTTTCATTTCATTTCATTTCAATTTTGTGGCAAAGTTCCCGGGGCTGTGGGACCAGGCACAGAAAAAAAGACGAGCTTGTTTTTGATGAGTCCTCCGTCCCCCCGGCCTGGCTCTTCTGCTCGCTGTTATCATGGCCTGTGGTTCCCGTCGCCGTTGTTATATTCGAGGCTTATCAACTGAAATGCCAACAAAGCATAAAATTACAAGAGGCCAACCAACAGCCGACGAAGCTGAAGGTCGTGGGGGTTGCAGCGGGGGTGGGACAACCGCCAAGCACAGAAAAGAACGAGGAACAAAGTTAAATCAAGAAAAGTCTCCAACAACAAACTACAGATACTCTTTTCTTGTGGGCTTAATTTTCACCCGATCATTGAAAAGGATTAAAAGCCGCAAAGAGTTGAAAAGTACAATCAACCGATATAGAAACCGGGAATTCAAACAGATGGACGGAGCAACTGACTGTTGGGCAGATGAGCAGTTGAGCAGATAAGGCAACAAGCAAAATGGATTAATAATTGCAAGTTTAGGGAGATAATAAAATCTAAAAAACGACACTAAAAACGATAAATTAATTAACTTACTCATCAACCTAAAGGGTGATGAACTCAAAGTAGGAAAGACAGATGGGCAGTTGGTCAAACGAAAGTTTAAGGCGGATAAGCCAAATTAAGAGGCGGATAAAGGGAAGAGCCTAAGGGCATTAAAAGAAATCCAAACTAACAGCAAAACAAGCAATAGAAAAAATCGAAAATCAGCGAGGAAAAAAAAACCGGTGAGATAGTTGGACACTTGGACAGCCTCACGAACCGTCGAGTTACAAACCCAAAACCCAAACCTATGGACTCTCTACGGTCTTGGCGCTGGAAGGGCAACAAAACACATGCATACAAATTTTCAAATAACCGATTTAAACGAAACGAAATGCGTCGAAGTCGTCGTCGTTGTCGGTGGGGCAGAGTCGTTTGGCGTGGCTGCGCTGCCGTTGGGGCTGCGCCTTGGACTTCGACGTCGCCTTCAATAATAATTTGCCCATGACTAATTGGATTTATTGGAATCGAATTTATTATGTTATGCTTATTTAATATTAAATTTATGCGCTGTTTATTTTGTCTTTTGGGCATTACCCCTCATTTTGATTCGCTTGTTTCGAGCAACGATATTTTCAGTTCACAAAACGGCGGCCGATAGACGATTAAAAGCAAGCGATAGCTAAGGCGATAACAGTAGATAGCAGTCAAGGAAGGAAAGGACACGTGGCAATCACCCAGGAAAGCTGCTAAGCCAAGGAGAAGGAATAGAAATTCTACATTATCCTGGAAGAAACTTACCCTGATCAGCTCTCATTGGAGAGGAAAATTCTTTCACAAAAATTGCCTGCCTCAATTATCCGGCTCCCGAATCCTGCGCAGGCCGAGTTTTCCTGTGGAGTGGAACTCCTCGTGGCTTCGACTCCTGCTTTGGTGGCAGGTGTGGGGGCCCCCCAGCCGCCTTGGCAAATACCGTCTGTCCGCTTTTGAATGTTTGGGAAGACGGCGGTAAGCCGTCTGCAGTCCCCCGTCCTTTGTGTTCCCAAACCACCCGCCGTTCGGTTCGTCCCGCTAATGACCCTAATAAACAGTTTCTCGTGGGCGCTACGCATACTAATGAGTGTCCGTCCGACGGCGAGTCCGTTGTTTTTCGATGCTACTCCCGCCACTTTTGGCAATCTGAATTGCGGCAGCAAACTGCCGGCAACGTCAACACCTAACAATTGTGCTGCCCCCCACTCCCTCTGGCATCCTGCAGAGCCTGGCGGTGCCATAATGAGCAATCCATCTAAACACCCGCACGTAGTTTAGTGAAATTTGTTGATTTACATTGGCTGGGGAACAAGTGAGCCGGCGAGCCCGTCGGTCAGGAAGAACACACAAAACTATGGTGGCTGTGTGTGTGTGTGTGTGTGTGTGTGTGTGGGGTCCGCCTCCTTATGACTTTGTGGCTTAATAAATTGTTTGCCATTAATAACAATAAAAATAGATAATCTCCGTATAACAAATTAATGATGTGCCCAGAAGCCGGTGCCGTGCGGGCCAAACTTCTGGGCACCTCAACGGCGTTGGTCTCCTAGGGGTGGCTGCACTTGCCGCAGCGGCAGCAACAACAACAACAATAAGGACACAACTCCCCCAGGAGTCATGTCGTTGAGGCGAAGTAAGGATTTGAAGTAAATTAAAAGTCACCCGGAAAGTCTGCCCGCCGCTGTCATCCCTCCGCCACTTGAGTTCATTATTATGATATTTGGTGTCAGCACCACCCAACCACCCAGCCACCCATCCAGCCGTCCGTCCACACAACCTGCCCGGCTGGGGTCTCCAGCGGTGTTGCCTGGGCGTGGCCCTTATGTGGGCAAAAACTCAATTATGACAATCTGGTTGGATTTTCTTTTTTTTTTTTGGTGTTGGCTGGGGCGGGGGGGATGGTGGTTAGAAAATTTTCAATTTGTTTTCCCGGGCACGGGGATTTTCTACCTGTCGCCGACCCCCGCACAATAGAAAGTGGCTGGCAGGCACAATGAAGCGGAAAAGGCGGTCATAAAATTCTCAGTCCGATTAATAAACCAACACAACGCGCTCTCAGCAGATTGAGGAAATCTTCAAGAGTCGCAGCCACAAAACAAATTTCAACCAGGGCTGCAATCACAGTCGAGTTAGGGGTTCAAATCTGTCCGCGGAGCTGGGACTTTGAGATGGGAACAGGGAAGCCTTCTGTTCGATTATTTTAGTGAAGAACATGGAAAAAGATCCAGGAAAGAAATCTTCTTTGGCAAACAGGACACAGTTCAAGATTTGTTTCGATTTCCTCAGAAGTAATTCAAAGAATTGGAGCCCTTTCCCAAAAGGCATTTGAAAGTTTTCCAATTCGGGAAGCAAAAGAAGTTCTTTATCGTATTGAAATCCCCGAATCTCCACTTCCAATTTCCTTGCAGCCCTGAAATCGAACGACCAGTCAAATCAGCCGGAAAAGTGGAGCAGTCGGGCCAACAAAAAGTTGAGAGCCGCAGATGAAGAGAAGAAGACGCAGGCTTTTTGGCCGGGCTAATAGAAGAAATGCTGCTAATCATCGCACAATGAAATAAATTACCAACATTGTTGGCCCAGTCAGCCGACTCGGCCAGCCCGCTGTGAAAATTGAAAAGCGTTTGAAAGCAAATAGAAAACCGAGCATAAAAAAGGCGTTCGGTTCGACTCCTGAGGCCAGCGGCTGGCGATGGTTGATGCCCCGAAGTGTCGGCCGTCTGTCTGCCCATCGCGCGGCGTTTGTTGCCGCTGCTGACAATGAGAGTGTGAATAAATTAAGGCATCAAAATGATAATACCAAACGATCGGGCACGATAAACACTTTGATTAGCACTGGGGCAGCGTGCCCCCCGTTGTGAAATTGAAATCGAAGCGCGGCAGCGGCAGCAAAACGAGAGCCCCACCAAAATGAAGCCCAACGAATCGTCATCATCAACATCATCATCAGTGGGCATGGGCAGCAGCAACAGCAGCAGCATTTGGGCATTGAATGAAACCTCAGAAGCCCCCGCCTGCCCGCTGCCCGCTGCCCGCTCCCTGCTGTCCGGTGAGCTGAGCGGCAACACCAAAATGCCCATAATTATGACAATCATCTTGTTGCTGTTGTTGTTGCTGCCTCTTGGCCAGGCTTGTTGGCCTTTTGTTGTTGCTGTTGCTGTTGTGCTGTTTATGATGAAGCGTTAATCCCCATTGTTTGGGCCTTTATGGCGGCTGCTCTTCTACCGCTTCGCTTCTCTCTCTTCTCCTTACTGGATGTCTCTGTCTCGCTGCCGTTGACTTAAGAATCTGTTACAGATAAGTTAAAAGCGTCGCTTTAATAACTTTATTGATTTCGATTAAGCGCTACAAGGTAGGGGATCAGTGCCCAAAAATGGTTCGGGTATTTTGATTTTTAGAGCGAAAGAAGGACGCCGGCCATAACCTGAGATAAATAAGGTATACGATTTTTGGAGAACTTGAGTTATACCAAATAAAAATGATAATAAGTCTCAAATTTCCTTTAAACAGAGAGCAGATAGGCTTCCGGAACTACGTTCTACTCCTGTTCTCTAAATCTCACAGTTCCGTTCTGTTTCGGTATGAAAGAACCAATTTCCAAATCAGGTAAGTATATATATGTATATATATTGCTGAAATATAGTAAAATGTGTGTTTATCTTATTTCACGTTTAAGCCGTTTTCCTTTAAGAAATTAGCTGTGAATCCCGCATACGAGGGTTACTATTTATATATCTGGCTTGATAAGGATCAAAAATGGTTCTATTCTTTAGCGAAGAATTCTCCAACAAGATTGATACACTTTTCCATGCGTTCAAACTAATTGTTGAAGCACTTTTTCCACTCGTATTGAGAAACCTCCAAAAAATGATTTTTCAACGCCTTAACAGCATCTTCTGGCGACGAAAATCCTTGGCCACGCATTGATCCCTTGATGTGCGGGAATAGACAGAAGTAATTAGGTCACAAGTCAGCCGGATGAACCATCAATTCAAATTTTTAGGCGATCAAAAAGGCGCTGATTTAAGCTGATGCCTGAATTAACTTCTCTTGTTCATTTATCGAATTTCTCCCAAGACTTAAGGAAAACAAATTTTAATGTTCCACTCAGAATTGATCATCCTACGATGCTCAAGCATCTTGGTTGAAATAATCTTCTTTATTATCTCGCTTATTTCAAATATCATTTGAAGTTCTCAAGATCTTTAATTTACTTATTTCCCCATACCACTTCCAAATATAAACTCAGTTCCCTTAAGGCTTAAAAAAGTAAGTCTCTCAAGTCTTTCTCTATATTTTAATCGTAGCGCCTCTCGATTCCTGAAGAACCGAACCTCCGTTCCTCCGAAAACCCAGCAGCCAAACAAAAAAGGCCAAACAAAACTTGCCCGCTCAAAAAGCCCAACGAATTTGACTAAACACAAAAAATAAGAATTCCCATTTTTTTCCTCTTTGAATCCCATAAAATTATAAGCCCCATTTTCACACATACAATCGAGAGACGAATCGATAAAGGGGCGAGAGGGAGGGAGCGAGAAGAATGCGTAAAACAGAAATGTGGTTTTTGTGATCGGATCGATTGGATTGGTTTGGATCGGTTTGTTGCTCGGTCGATCGGTTGATCACTTCGAAAATATTTAATAAAAAACGTGTGAAGAATAGTTAAAACCAATTTGATTTGCATCGAAAAGTAATTGAGCCACAAAAGTTATGACCGCTCCACGGGGGCACACGACCGATCGACCAAGCGGACGGGACGGACAATGAAAAGTGAGGGAACCCCGTCTATAGGAAATCTCTCAAATCATGCACAATTATTAAAATACATAAACGTAATAATCATATCAACAGCCCGGCATCTTTTGCGGCAACACGGACACGGAATCATTAACAGCATGCAGCTACAACAACAACAACAACAACAGCGACAACAACACCAGCGACAGCAACAATGGGCAAGTTTGATCAAAGCGCGAACAGTGAAAAATTAATAAGCAATAAAATTGCCATGAAATGAACTGCACAAATTCCCATGAAAGCGGCCCGGCCGGCAACACGCTGCGACAACAACAACAACAAGTTTAACTTGCCGGCTTAAAGTTTAAACGGTTAATTGTACCGTACGAGAGAGGCGGCTTTTAGGCCCGGCAATGAAAATGAATGCAGGCCAATCGCCCCGACAGACAGCCGGACAAGCTCACAAAATTGAATGCAAATTCAATTGACACATTCAACAGCACATAAAACGGAATTGGTGTCCGCCACGCCGAAGAACATGAATAGAAATTCGGGTTCTATAGCTTCAGACCTTTGGGATCTATTTGGGATAATATTTTCTGTAGGGATTTCGGTTTTCCGGTGCAAGTTCATGACAATGAAGATGCGATAAGACGCTGGAAATTTTTAAAGACCCTAGCGAAATTTCCTGAGTAGATAGCGAAATTTTTTTAATAAATCGCAACACAGTTTTTAGTATCATCTATTCCAAATGAATTATGTATTATTTAGCTCCGTAACAACAAGTTTGTACGTAGGAAAGAAAGCCTTCATAGGCAAATTAAATCAAATAAATAATTGAATTTAAGGTTGGAAGTCTTAAGTCTTTTCGAATAATAAAAAAAAAAAAAAATTTGAATTTAGGATTGGAAGTCTTAAGTCTTTTCGAATAATAAAAAAAAAAAATCAATTTGAATTAAAAAAAAAAGAATGAATTTCAACTTATAAGGATTTTATTCCACAGAAATTGTTTTTTTCTTCGTTTAAGGAAGAATGCAAGTGGAAATTAAAAAAATATATATATAATACGGGGCGAAGGTGAGCGAGTGGTGGT
>JBAMCP010002484.1:0-12104 GCA_037075105.1 Lissocephala sabroskyi | reverse complement strand
TTAAGAACTGTGCAGTCAAATAGGAAACAATATCAGCAGTTTATTTTGACATTTCTATAATTTTGTGTATAATAAATAATGGAAAAGCGTGTCACAGTTTTGCTTCCAAATATGCGACGTCAAAAAGTTAGTGTGGCAGCTAATATGACTCTACTAGAAATACTAGAAACCGCCAGCACAAAAAATGGATTTGATAGCGAAGAATATTGCCTTACCTTTCACAACAAGGAAGTCAGCTTAATTCAGCAGTTTCGTTTTAGTGGGCTACCGAATAATTGCCTGCTGGAAATGAAGCCTGCCCAAAAACGCCGGTCATCTAATGGAACAGTCATCGTCTGCGTTGAGGTTCAAAGTGATGGCACTCGAAAGCAAGGAGAATTTAATTTCAACAGTAGTGTTTGGGAAGTCGCGCAACAGCTATGTGACAATGAACTTAAAATGTACACAAGTCCGGTCATAATCTACATGCGATGTGAGGTCATTGGAAAGGAGCAAATGGAACAAACGACTCTAAAATCTTTGGGTGTTTTAGAGGGGAGAGTTATAATGAGGTTAGCTGATAAAAAACCAGAGGACCTTAAAATTCAAGCAAATGTATATAAACCTGTTCAGCCAAAACAATCTGATGACAAGCCACATACTGAAGAAGAAAAACCAACTACATCGAGGTCTGCAATAGACTCAGTAAACAAGCTTAACGGAGGCTTTGAATTAAGTAAAAACATGATTAAAAGCCTTAAACGGGCGGCAACAGAGGAGAATCAGAATTCCGACAGTCAGCCGAGTGAATCGTCTAAAGCGCATAAAAGTGCGGGATTGGAAAATAATATTGACTGGGGAACTGGATTCGGGCATTCCTTAATGCAATCAGAAAGGCAACCAGATCGAAGAGATGATGAAAACTTAAATGAAAAGGCCCCAGATGTGAATATTATTGGGTCACGGCAAGCAGTTCTTTTTTCGCTTAACGAAACTCGAAATCAAGTGGATGATCTTCCCGACTCTTTTTTTGATTTAACTGTAAGCGACCTAAAAATGGTTCTCAGAGACTTAAAGCGCACCGCCACAGGTAGTGAAGAATCGCCACTGTTGACGGCAAAATCACGCGAACTGGAAAGGCAAAAAAACATGCTTAACAAACTTAATCAATACAAGGATTCTGTGCTTCGAATACAGTTTCCCAACCGTCTCGTGCTGCAAGGAATCTTCAAGCCGCATGAACAGCTTTTAAAAGTTGAGGAGTTTGTTCGAGGCTTTCTTCAAAATACCACAGATACATTTTATTTATACACTACTCCGCCTAAAAAAATTGTACCTTCAACTGAAACACTTCTAGAACTTAATTTCGTCCCTAACACTGTACTTCACTTTGCATATGTGCTAGAGTCGTTAAACACTGCAAACAATCACTTTGTTCAAGAACAATATCTTGATCGCCTTACCTCTGAGGAAGGTGCTCATTATGTTGTGCAAAAATATCGATTCTCAAAAGCTGAAGTCAATAAGTAAAGAAGATGTAATATATCTTATTTATCCTTTCAAGGGCTAGGTTTCTAAAATTTGTGATTTTATTGTAAACAATTGTCCTACAAATAAATCAAATGTATACTTGAAAACGTATATATTATTCTACATCAAATATCTTTCAAGCAAACTAGTAATCCTAATTACAACTTAATTATTGGGAAATGGGCAATGTTAAGTTTAATGGATTAATGTCGCATAATCGAATATTATTGCGGTCTCAGAATTTTATTAAGCTTAAAGATACATTGTTAAAATTTTCAGATCTGTTCTTTGAGGAGATGCCGATCAAAAATGGATCATTGTTATACCTTCGAAATATTAACTGCAAGCAGATACCTATATACATATGTTTTTTATTTATCAATATTTAAATGATAAATTTTCTTTCACGGCGCTTCACTTGCTGTTCATGATCATTTGCCTTTTATCGTTTTAAACAAATCGATAAGAAAAATATCGCATATCGATTCACTACACTTCACTTGCTGTTCATGATCATTTGCCTATTTTCGTTTTAAACATATCGATAAGAAAAAAAATCGCATATCGATTGAAGTTCGACATATAAATGTGGCAAACAAACGCGTAACAGGAATTGCTGCCGGTATATTTTGGACGGCAATAAAATGTATTTTCGTCTTCCATTTCTTGTAAATGCGCATGCAAGGTGGGTTTACTTATATTTTATTACAATTGTATGCAGATATTTTGTATTCTGAATATAAGGTACGCAATAAAATTTCTTATTGCGTAACCTTTGATATCATTTCTAAAAGTTCCCTACTTGTTGTTTTAGGCGCTTTTGCAAACAAGCTCTACCACAGAGCCGCGAAATTAAAAAAATCTTAATAGCAAATCGTGGGGAAATTGCTTGCCGTGTTATAAGAACTGCTCGTAAACTTGGATTGCGCACAGTCTCCATATATTCCGACCCTGATGAGCATGCTCTGCACACTCAAATGGCAGATGAAGCAATCCGAGCAGGTGAAGCTGCCTCATCTGCCTCATATTTGAAAGGAGAACATATAATAGAAATAGCTAAGCGTACTGGAGCTCATGCTATACATCCCGGCTATGGTTTTCTCTCAGAATCCGTTGAATTCGCAGAGCTTTGTCAGAAAGAAGGCATTATCTTTATCGGGCCACCAAGCTCTGCAATTCGAGATATGGGAATTAAAAGCACAAGCAAGCAAATTATGGCAGATGCGGGAGTACCAATAATTAATGGTTACCATGGTACAATTCAATCGGATGAACGCTTGCAGCTTGAAGCTGACAAAATTGGATACCCATTAATGATAAAAGCAGTTCGAGGAGGAGGCGGAAAGGGAATGCGAATCGCAGAGAAGCCGGAAGATTTTATCAGTGCCCTTAACTCGTCTCGTACAGAATCGCAAAAATCATTTGGAGACAGTTCCGTGTTGCTAGAACGATATGTGCGATCACCGCGTCACGTAGAAGTTCAAATATTTTCCGACTTATATGGTAATGCTGTTTATCTGTGGGAACGGGACTGTTCAGTACAACGACGTCATCAGAAAATTATTGAAGAAGCACCTGCTGTAAGTAATTTCCTTTTTTACAAGTCTACAAATCACAAAATCCCTCCTTTTTCTAGCCTGGATTATCAGAACAGTTGCGAAAGGAGCTCGG
This sequence comes from Lissocephala sabroskyi, assembly GCA_037075105.1. Classification (NCBI taxonomy): domain Eukaryota; kingdom Metazoa; phylum Arthropoda; class Insecta; order Diptera; family Drosophilidae; genus Lissocephala; species Lissocephala sabroskyi. The sequence goes on along the minus strand of JBAMCP010002484.1, from coordinate 8,924 downwards.
AGAAGCAGCTGTTCGAGCAGCAAAAGCTGTAGGATATGTTGGAGCAGGCACTGTGGAATTTATATTAGACAAAGAAGATTTAACTTTTCACTTTATGGAAATGAATACACGCTTACAAGTTGAACATCCTGTTACCGAAATGATAACAGATACTGATTTGGTTGAGTGGCAAATTCGTATAGCTGCGGGAGATCCGCTTCCGCTGACCCAGGAGCAGATAACAAGAAAAGGTCACGCATTTGAAGCTCGAATTTATGCGGAAAACCCAAGAGGCGGCTTTTTGCCAGGAGCTGGTCCATTGCGTTATTTGACAACACCAAAACCAAACAACTTTGTTCGCGTTGAGACCGGTGTGCGGGAAGGTGATGAAGTTTCAGTGCACTACGATCCAATGATAGCTAAGTTAGTAGTGTGGGGCAAAAATCGGACGCAAGCTTTGGACTTACTGGTTGCACGCCTTAATGAATATCATGTAAGTTGCGTCGTTTATACGCTCATTTAGCAATTACTCATCCCCACATCTCTTTTTAAGATTGCCGGTCTAGACACAAACATAAACTTTTTAATTAATTTGGCCAGCCATCCAGAGTTCCAAGGAGGCAACGTACATACAGGCTTTATAAACGAGCATTTTGAGTCACTATTTCCACCGCTATTAATTAATAGTGAGTGTTTAGCCCAGGCTGCTCTTAGCTTGCTTTTAAATGAAATTCGTACCGTCGGTGTTAATTCTGTTGAAACGCAAGATCCATTTATTAACGTCCCGTACTCTCGAATTAATTTTTCGGGACTTCGGACTTACAATTTAAAACACAACAATTCCGGTGAGTCAATTTAAATAAACAATTCATACAAAGATCTTAAAGTAACGTAAATGTGCTCCATAGTGTTTAAGCTCCAAGTGAAATTTGAGGATGAAACCATACAAGTTCGTGAGGGAAACTCAAGCTGGCAAACCATTAAATCTGAGTTTGTGTATGATGGATCTCACCTTAGAATACATGCAAATATAAATGATAAAATTTCTACGTTTAACGCTTGCATTGATGAAGATACTGTCACAGTTTTTCTCGAGGTGATGTATTGAACTTTTGATAAATTTTTTTCTTTTAATTACTTTTTATTTTTATGTAGAGTGGAAAATTGGACTTTAAAGTTGTTCAACCGAAATTTCTCAGTGCCGAAACTGACAATCTTTATGGAGTGAGCTCTAATAGAGTAATAGCACCCATGCCCGGAGTTTTAGAGAAAGTGCTGGTTCAAGATGGCGACAAAGTACAAAAGGGGGACAGTTTAGCCGTTCTAATAGGTATTTATATGTTTAAAATTCAAGCACCTGAGCCATTTTTTATTTAACAATTTATTAATTTACTCAGCTATGAAAATGGAGCACGTGTTAAAAGCACCAGACAATGTAACTATTAAGTCTGTCTGTGCAGCTGAGGGTGAAAACGTGGCTAAGGGCTCAGTTCTCATCACCTTTGAAAATAAGGACCAATAAACTGGATATTATTTAAAAAAGTACCAGAGGAAGATTTGCATTTATTAATATCTAAAAATATTGTTTTTATTTTTATATTTCAAAATGTGCATTTTTGTATAAAAATATATTGGTTGTTAGTCATACTTTAAGTGTGTTTTGGATTGCATCGGCAAATAAAAATTTCTGTGTAAACAGTACAAGTTTTTTTTTATTTTACCAAAAAATTTTACTGAACTGGTAGCTTGAAAGTACTTAGTTGCTTATCTTTAAGTAAACGGGTAAAACCAATTCCTTTAACAAACAATAAACTAACAATCTCCATCTTTTTTCCTCTGGCCACACCCGTCGGACCACTCTACACAACAACGATAACATGCAATCTCCCCTCCCTCCACCAAGAACCATTTTCTTGTCCTTTGTCCTTCTACAGATCTTTCTCCCTCTCCCCATATTCATCTGAAGCACCTAAGTCGTTCTCGAGTCTTGTTGCTACGTTTTTAAGCAATTCTTTGTATGTCTCTTCCACACACACCGCAAAGGATGTTAGGTCATTCATCTTATCCAAATCTTGTAGTTGAAGAGTTTAAGTTCGCTACTCCTCAAGATTAATATCCTCTTTTGAATTTCGCGTATCTGATATTTAGTTTTCCACCCTTGTTTCTTCTAACTTCTGTCCGGAACATACGTTTGTGCATCCTCAAAAAACAAAAAAGATTCCATATACATATGTACCTTTCCCAGTCAATACCAAAATGTTAGATGAATAACTAGTAAGCTTTTTGCTTTTGTACTAATTGTCCCTTATCCTTGCCCATGTAAATATATTTTCCACATGACTAAACCCTAATATTTTTCTTCGGAAATGCTTACACTAGTAATTCTAATATTTTTAGAAGTGATCGTCCGAATGGTAGAGGTGGTGGTGTTCTCATTAATATATTACCCTTACCTTTTGAAGTGTTTTCCTTACATGCTTTAAGTTTTATTGTACTTATTTTGGTATAGGTAACCCGTCAGCATTGTTCTATTTTTTATTCCTTTCCAACATACAACCAAATTCTAACATTTCATTATATTTAGATCATCTTTCTAATATTAAAGTCCTAGCGGACAACGTCTTTGATCATGACCAATTGATGGTTTTTGGAGATTTTAATATTCCTAATATTCCATTACGGTCTCATTTTTCCGATTCTCTCCTCTTCTGCGCATGACTTTTTGATCTCTCACTTAATCAAATTAACTTTAGTTCCAACTTCATCAATAGGTTTTTGATTTTATGTTATCTTTCGTCTTTAAAATCTAAAGAATTGATCCGCCCTCATTACCGGAAGACCCCTACCATCTCACTTTACAAGTAACTCTGATTCTTAGGGTCTTAATTTTTCAAATCAATGCATAACTGACTTTCTTAATCTGAGTTCCCTTCTTTTCCATATGGATGGTCCAATTCATACTAAGTTAGTCCCGTTGAAGATGAAGATGTATGCTGTTTGTACACTATATTCCCCTTACTCTTTAAAGATTTCTCTTAATAAACCTTCAAAGCAACGTAAATCCTGTTGGTCTACTATAAAATTCTTATAAAAGGCTTTATATAAAATATATAAATTCAGAGCTTTCACGTTTAAATTAGTTCGATCTTAACTTATTATAATAAATAAACTATGTTATTTTAATTACCAATCCAAAAGCAAGCATTACTTTTTGAAAAATCGTAGGTACTTCTATAGTTTCCTTAATTCCTAATGCCATTCTTCGTCTTTTAATTTATCAATGTTCTTTAATAACTATAAACCTACTCATTGCGCTTACCTTTTTGCTGATTTCTTTCAATCAACATATTTCTCCAAAATACCTTAGCACTATAACTTTCAAAGCAAGAACTGAATCCCTGTGAGGGTTCTAGTAGATTCTCTCCTTTTCTATATGAACTCTTTAAAAAATAACTTTTCCTGTAGTCCTGATGGAGGTGCCAGTTGTATTTTATTATTCTGTGTTGAACCTCTTATGTTACTTTTTAAGCTCGCATAAATAATCCCTTTCCGACTATATGGAAAGAATTCTTTATAATACCTCCATAAATCTAGTAATAAATTTAACATTGAAAACTATCGTTGTATATCTAATTTATCTTCTAACCCTAAAGTTTCCACATCTAAGCATGGCTTCATAAAACCTAGATCTACTTGTACTAACCTTCTCGTATTTACCTGATTAGTCTGATTGCCTCGCTAGGGAATGTCAAACCAATGTTGTGTATACTGATTCCAGTAAATCATTTGGCTCTGTAAGCTATTACACACATAAACTGGACCTCATTGCTCTTGCTACATTGGATTACTTATATCTGAGAAGCCAAAGTCTTTATAAATTACGCTTCCAAAGTGGTGGTGGCGGTGGTTCTTATCTGGTGTTCGTGAGGCATTTTGACAACTTCCACGAGTATAAATTATTGATTCCTCCTGTGTGCCTAACCACGGTCTCTCTGGGTATGTTCCCTCGATGATTATGATGATTACGGTGGAAGGTGACTGCCTTCTTTCCTACTGGCCTTGGGGCTCAATAGTTTAGGTTAGCTTTAGTTAAGTTAAGTTATTTTATTACGGCCTTGCCGGAGATGTGTGCAACTTGCAACATTCAACAGAGACTAAACTATGTTAAAATACATAAATGCTTAAGAACTAACTTACGGACTAGTTGCCAAGCGCGCTTTCCTTGCGCGGGTTACTTGACGATTAATACAAATGCTTAACAGCTAAACTAAGAACTACAGTAATACTAACACTACCCTCGAAGCGCACCGCAGCGTCGGATCAGCGATTAACGGTTGATCTAACAACTACGGTAATCACAACGCTACCGCAGCACACCGTAAGCGTCGGATTAGCGATCAGCTGTGCCGTTACCCAGTTGAGCTCGAAGCAATGCCCTTCCAGGGCTGGGCACTTGCTGTGCGAAGGTTACTTGATAACTTATATAACCCTTATTCCCTGTACCTGAAGATACAAGGGTATAAAAGTTTTGTGCGTAGGCGCTTCAAAGTTATCAATCGATCTAGTCATGTCCGTCTGTCTGTCTGCACGAACAAAAGTATCTTAGAGACTATTTAAGTTAGAGCAACCAATTTTGGGATTTAGACTCGTTGTATCTGCAAGCAGATCAAGTTAATCTTCGCTCTTCGATGCCACTCCATCTTTCCGCCCTAATTATAAAAATGTGTTTAAACTTTGGAAACTCAGCAAAACTTTATATGTAAGGGTGGAAAATACAAATACCTTTGGTGCAATAACAAATTTGATTAAATCCGTCCACAATCAATAGAGTGAATTCAAGCCAAAGTTGCGGATGTAGGGACATAGGGACCGATGCCTCAGCCGGGGCCTACCGGTTGTTCGCTCAAAAAAACAGAAGAGGGGCAGAGGATGGTTAAAGACGGCCGCTGTTACGCGTTCTGTATGAGCGATGAGGGACATACTTAGTTGTTACGTCGCAAATTGTGTAAAAATATATATTTAGTATTAAGAATTGTAATAATTAATAAAAACACAAAACCTAAAAAACGAACTTTCTTTTTTTACTTCTTTAAAAAGTTAGTCTGAAAATTTAAAATAAAATAAAAACAATAGCATTTCCTCATTTTAGTATCTAATATTTTCTGTACCTAATCTATCCTATTGTTGACGAATAATAAAATATGGGGTCTCCAATTTAATATGCATCTTTAAAAATATAGATCTCCAATATATACTAATTGATTAGATGTAAATGCCAGAGGCATTTGTTCGTTTGCTTTTATTTTTTAATTTTTATATGTGAGGTACATGTCAGAGCGAGAATATTAATAAGCGTTTCTTTGAAATAATCTTTATTTAATATTTGGATTTTTGTATATGTCTTATTTTATTTCACAATTAAAATACAAAATTAAAAAATTTGTTTTTTGCTCCGTTTAATTTTGAAGTGAAAAATAAGATACCATATAACTACGTTTTAAGATGTTTTACTAAATTTAGATGAATATTTTGTTTTAGATACATACTTTTATTTATCTAATAAATAATATTTTAAGAGTTACTTTAGGTGTTAAAGGTTTTAAAAATTATATAAAAAAATATTATAAGCCAAACTAAGACTTTTAACATTTCTGGAATAGCTTACAACTTAGTTAATATTTAAAACAACAGTAATCGGTTATGTTAAAAAAAAAAACAAGTTTTAATTCGTTTTGTTGTAAATATGGATTATTAATTTGCAATATTTATATAAAACAAACAATTATAGAAATGATATTATAATATATTCATACATTTCAATAGTAATTCCTATTTTATGATTATTCAGTATTCCTTGTCTATGTCAATAAAATTTAGTTTTAATCACTATATTTATCATTATATAAATAATGTGCAACATTATTATTTAATCTTTTTATTTACTGTTGCAGTGATTTGGTTTGGTTGATTACATTTTTGAGTCAACAAGCACTAGTTAGCATTTAGTCGCATGACCTTAATTATCCACTTGGGGCTGAAAAAGATGTCGGCTAAATTTTTTCCCTTCTTGAAAACATATCAGTGGGAGTTGTTGATGCCTCCTTTGATTGAGATGGTGTTGTAGCTGAAGGCAAAGCAGATTTAGTCGTCGAGTGAACGTTTATCAATGCAGCTGACGCATCAATATTTGTTTGGCCAATGTTTTCCTTTACTTCATTTGGCTCTTTATTTCTATTGTACTGAAAAATAGAATTGTCCAAAATATTAGTTGCATTTTATTAGGCTTCCGAAATTTATCTTAGTTAAACGTTTTCTAAAAATTGTTTTTCAGAGGAACTTGATAAATTCTAAATCTGTTATACTTATTTTAAGGGTACGAGATAAATTGATTGAAGATTGATGAAAAAAGTATTTAAGATTCATAATCCATCGGGAAGACCTGCAAACTCTGCGTTTTGTTTAACATTTAAAGTGACCTAGCTCCTAAAAAGGTGGCCTGAAGTTGGTCCGTATTGTTATTCAATCTTACAATTTAAAAGTAGAAATGTTTTAAGGCATAAAATAAATTACCTTTTTAAGAGAAATTTCGATGTAGTCCAAACTATCAGTGAGTCCGTTAATGTTAGAATCAAAAGGTATATCAGAAGAGTTCGCTCCTTTCGAGCTATTATTTGCACAATTCGCCGAGCTACAAACAGTCTTGACAGGCGAGCTCGATGGAGTTGTGGTGTATGAGAACAATTGGCGTGACGACCGAGATTTACTGCTAGAATCATTGCCAGGCACGACTTCCGTCGATGAGGTAGACTCCTCTAAGGGAATTTTTTCAATTACTTTGTTTCCCCCAGTTTCGTCTTTACTTTGTGAGAGCTGCTGCGTTTCCAGTTGGTTTTCTAGTTTGTTATCATCATTAGATTCCAGGTCCGATTCGTTATTTTCTTCATGTTCCTATAAAATAAGAAAATTAATTAATACGCGAAATTGTATATATTCAATTGCACCAAATACCTCTTCTGGGCACAATTCGTAAGCCAACGACCAAGTGTTTTTGGCAGATTGCGAGCGCTCCAGCATATAACCATTGGTGTTATCATTGCTCTGTGCTGGTGGTGACCATGAATATGAATTGTACTGGCAACCAATGCCGCGCTGTCTTTCCAGTTCATCCTGCAGCCATTCCACGGCAACTGTCCAGTGTCGCGCTATGGACGGATTTGTATTTAGCATCTGCAGTGCTATTGAAGATTTGTGAAAGAGCTGAGTAAGGCATTTAATAATCTGGTACGCTCGTTTTTGATAATGCGTTTTTGCTCGTTGAATTGTGTCCAACAAACCCTCACGCTCTTCAGCAACTCCATTTAAGGCATTATGAATGCGGTGGTGTTGCCAAGAGTCCTCAATCAATAGAATATTTAAAAGTAAGTCAGTATGATGCCTCATATCGTGGCAGTACGCAAATCCACATTGCCACAATAGCTCTGTGAGGACAGCACGTGAAAAATGGGGGTTCTCCCAGCTACAGTATTGCAACATTTTAAGACCTTCATCTCCTACATTCGTGTCTTCAATCAATTTCTTGATGTATCTGCAAATACACATAAAAATAAACATAACTGTAAGTTTTTAGTGCCCAAAGCACGGTTTAATTCACTTACCCAGTGCGATTAAACAAAATGTCCATGCTCTCTGAAGAAAGGGGTAACAAGTCCTCATATCCGATTACTGCGTCTTTAAAGGGGTTTGGCATAGGTCGTGCATTTTGGTTTGAGCTTTGACATTTATCGGTTATATCACTGCAGCGGACTAACTGGGACACCACCTGGTGAAGCTTACTAAACTCAGGATACTGATATTTAATTGATGGACCAGGTCCGTCATCCAAAGAAACTTGCATAAACTGTACTGGTACATTTAGCTGAAAGTGCAAAGAACATTAAATCATTAATGTAGGAACTTGATATTAGTGTATTATTTACCTTTAGCAGAGTCTGCTTTTCACGCGTCCCCAGGCCAACGAACATACTAAAGAGACTAAAATAATGCGGCAAATGTTTTCCATAGTCAGCGGCATCAGACTTAAGCAAGCGAAGCACACAAATCAATACTTGCTCACAAAGGTTGCCCCCCTCGAAGCCAATGATAGGCTCATCGTATATTGCAAAATGGCAGAAAAACACAACCAGCTTTACGAAAACTGTTCGCACCTCCGGCGAGGGGGCAATTAAAATATACTCAGCAAGTCTTGAGGGTGGGGACAATAAAGCATGATTTGCGAACCACTTGCGAACCAACGATGAGGAGCGTATATGGTGCGAAAGTGTGTCGTACCTAAAAATATTTAGACATATTTCTGTGCTTTCGAATAGGATCGATGGCAATATACTTACCATTCAATAACAGGACCACGCAGGGATTTTTTTGTGCGAAATCCACTGTGGAAGAGGAACTGAGATGCCAACTGTACTCCCAATAGAGAAAGCTCCTCGGCGGCGGGACTCTTTAGGAAGAAAGTTGCCATGTTAAAGTGAAAAAAAATATTATAAATACTTACTATCTTGTCACATCGAGTAGAGGGAATGCTGCAGCTCACTAGTTTTTTAATAAAATTAAAAAACTCTATTGAAAAAATACTCCGCGAATGAAGAAACTTTATGTTTTGATGCCTACAATTATTCGAAATAAAATTGAAATTTAGTACATTCGTAACAGAAGCAAATATGTAGAAAACACTCGTTTTATACAAAAAGGTACAAGTGTAGTATAACGTGTTTGTACGTCGTACACCCTCTAAAGTTACGTCTAATGTGGTTAGAATCAAAAAAGAAATCGATCTAGTCATGGAAGGGGGGCGTGACATCGAAAAAGATAAATGTTCAAGCATGAACACGTAAATGTTAAATATAGATATACAGTCCACATGTTTTAGAAAAAACCCAAACATCCCT
>JBAMCP010002483.1:0-12106 GCA_037075105.1 Lissocephala sabroskyi | reverse complement strand
ATGCAAGTGTGAGTGGGGTCGCGTGTGTGTGTGTGTGTGTGTGGCGACTACGATGCCAGTAGAGCAAAATTTTCACTTTCCGTTTGTCGAGTTTGGGGCCATGGGGAGCCGTCGGCGGTTCAGAGGAGCCTTTCCATTTACTTGCGCTCTCTTGGGGGCGACGCTTCTACATACCGTGGGTATATATTCCGTGTGTGTGTGTGTGTGTGTTGGAAATAAAGGAAGCAGCAGACAGCGGGGGTGGGGGGACATTTAGGTGGCTTGTCTCGTCTTGCGACAGGCAGAAGGAAGAGTTTTGTTTTTAGAAGTTGGATTTGTCCCCCCGTCTGGACCCTCGACACAGACACACTTTCAGCCGAGCTTCACGCGTCTGTGTGTGTGTGTGTGAGACGAAATGAGTCCAATGGTCCGACAACTGGTTGCTGGGGGGTGGGGGGATCAGACATTTTTCGTTTTTAGCTTTGGCTCCTTTTTCTTTTGCCGCAGACGACGACGGGCGAATCGTAAAAACAGAATTTCGAAGAGGAAGCGACCAGCGACCCGACCAACTGTCTGTCGCGTCCCTGGCACGGGCGGGCGTCTAAGCCCGCGGGGGGTGGGGGCGGGGGGACTCAGGTTACCAAGCAAAAGTCATTGAACAGACGACGCTGACGCTCGGACCCAGACAACCAGGGAACGGGTCGCTGGGTAGAAGTCGGAAATGAAGGTTCCCCAACCACCACCAACCACCGACTTGGTAATGCCCTTTTTCCAAATCGACCAGCCGAATCCGAGCCGAAAATTGAAGCGTCATCAACGTTGTCCTCTTTATCAACGACTGTAGGGATGTGAGGGGGTGGGGGTGGGGGTATAAAGTCGCGTCAGACAAACAGTGAATGACCTGAAATCATCTAATACACGCGCCATGCACTGGAACCTCCCCCACCCCCGGCAGAGCGATAAACCGCTAGAAAGAGAACGAAAATCTAACGGTACAAAGCGACAGAGCGACAGTCCGACTGACTGAGTAACCTGCAGACACAACATCCCCCACCCCCTCCCCCTGCTTACGCTCGATTACGATGGCACCGACGTTTGTCAAAGTCGGTTATATAGTCCCCCCACCCCTCCCCCACACATCCTGCTGCGCGACTGTACTCTGCCGAAATTGGCAAATTGTTACGATTTCTTCGCTCTCCTTTTCTCAGGATACTGGGGAACTTTTGTCTTTGTTTGCAGGCGGCTGAAAGGGGGTGGGGGGATCGCTTTAGAAAGGGAAAGTTATAGTTCTTTGTCTGTTGGTTGGTCCGAGGGGTGGGGGACATTTATAATGTTTTCGGATTCAAAATTTGATGCCGAATCCCAGACAGATGATGAGATTCGCTTGATTTTTATTAATTCTCGCATTTTATTTCCAATGATTTGGGGGTGGGGGTGGTGGTTTGGCAGTTTTAGGATTCATGGGTAGAAAATTCTAATTTATGGATTTCACTTTCATAAAGAAAAGGAAGAGAAGAACATTTTGATGAATTCGTTAAACCGAAAGAGATAAAGAATAGGATACGAGGCAGGGGAAGGGGGAAAAACATGAAAGATATCTTAAGATAGCTTAAAGCTTCTTAAAATATTTCAAAAGAATTTCAAAACATCTGCGGATTCTGTGCAAATTTGGGGTAAGATTTTGAAAGAGGGATTTCAAATTTACTTTGAAGAGACAGTGGAATTTATGGGACAGTTTCAGAAGACCTATAGATGGGGGGAAATATTTAAAATGTATTATAATAAATTCTTGGAGAATGAGGAAGAATTTGAAGTATTTGAAAGAAAAGTTTGGGAAGTCTAAAACTGTTTTGGTTTGGGGGAACTTTTATGGACCTTTTTAGGTCTTTGAAAGGTTTTAGGTCTTCGAGGAAATTGAATGACAAATGAAAGAGGGAGGGAGATCTCAAGAACCTTTCGATAGAATAGGAATTATAGGTATTTTATTATATTCCTTTGGAGATCCCAAAATAAAAGGCTGAGTGGCTGTAGGAAAATGTTTTCAAGGTGTTTCTTTGAGGGAAATAAACAATTACGAACTAAAGATTATTAAAAATTCCAAATTAAAAGAATAGGAAAAGATTATATTATACGAAATTATATATTTCTAGAGGCCTCAAGATAAAAGACTATGAAAATGTGTTCTAGGTGTTTCCTCAAAGGGAATTAGCCAATGTGAAGTGAGGATTATAAAAAATACCAAATGGAAATAATAGGAAAGGATTATATTATAGATTATATTATATTTCTCTAGAGACCTCAAGATTAAAGACTCTGAAAAAAGGCTTTTTTAGATCATTTCTCAAAGGAAATAAACGAATGAGCTGAGGATCTTAAAAAAATACCAAAATGAAAGAATAGGAGAAGTATAATATTAAATTGCTTTGGGGAACCCAAGATAAAAGACCGAGTGGCTGGAAGAATATGTTTCCTAGGCCAAAATGAACTGGAGATTATAAAAAATACCCTTAAATTTTTAACCTCTCTTCGAGGTTCTTTGGGAGACTCAAATGAAAGACAAACTTCATTCCCTTCGGCACCTTTGACTTCTCCTTCATTTCTTTCTTGTTCTCTCTCTTTTTTTACCTTAACTCCCCTCTCTACCGGCTACCGTCTTCCTTCTTCTTCTTTGTGTATTGACCCTCAACCGATGGTCGATTACCTTGTCAGATTCTTCAGGAAGTTGTACCTCCAAACTCGCAAGCCCAACAGAATTTTGTTGTTGTTGTTGCGGCTGCGGCAGCACTTTTCCGAGTGGCAACCTTCGAAGTGCAACTGTTTCCCAGTTACTGGCCAGCCGGCCAACCAGCCAACAACCGACAAGAACTCAATGCACTTGACCGTCAGCTTGGATTTTTTTTTTGTCGATTTCTTTTTCCGACTCGGCCCGCCGGGCGTATGAGTAATACGACAGTCAACAGACAGCCCGCCCCGAATTAGCCCTGACCACAAGTTTTGGCCAAAAGTCGACGACGACGGCGGTTCTTTGGGCTTCTTCTGGGTTGGAAATTACATAAAATTGAAAAAGCTGAAGCGAATGCAGCAAAATAAAAGCAATGACAGAGAAAAAAACCAACAGCAAATAAAAAAGTGACAAAAAAAAAGAATCGAGCGAGAAAACAAAAAATTGAGAATTTCGGCAGCGAAGAATTCACACACACACACGGGCAGGGGTGTGCGAGTGTGTGAGCTGGCGATTTGCATGATTAAGTGTATATATATTAATTTTTTTTTTTGGTATTTTTTGTTGGTATTTTTTTTTGTTGGTATTTTTTTGTTGGTATTTTTTTTTTTTTGTTGAAAATGTGCGATTTTTTGCTGTTGCTGTCTGGGCTGTTTGATTGCTGCTGCTGTGTTAACAACTTTATGACCAATGTCAATGATAAGACCACGCCCCTTCCGCCCCCCAAAGTTCTTGCAGCAAACTGACAATGACGATTCTGCTCCCTGGCCAAAGTCAATGACAATGCAACAATTACAAGAACAGCAGCAGCAGCAACAGCAATTACAGCAATCAGCAGCGCCAGCAACAGCAACAATTAAATTGCTGCCGCCAGACCAGAGGACAAGGAAAGACCAGCAAGTTGGCTTGTCTGTCTGTGTGTCCGTCTGTCGTTTTATGCGTTTCAATTAAACGAAATCGAAAGCTGCAGACCCGCAGACGCGCCAAATCGCAAAATGTTTGCTATGCGAAGGAAAATTGCTGATTGAAGCGCCGATGTTGCTGCTGTTGGCAGCAACAGCAATCGCAATTGTTGCCGTTGGCCAAGCCGTTTACTGTTAGTCATTGGAGACATTCTACCCTCTTTGCCGATCCTTCTTGCCCTGCCGACGGCGTTGCTGCCGCTGCACTTGACAATGAAAATGCGACAGCAACAATGCGACAGCAACAACATTGATGACATCCCAGTTTTGGCCAAAACCAGTCGCGGTGGTCAGACGACAGTCTCTCTCTCCAGCGTTGCGCATACGCCCCGTGGGCGCCGACTTTGGGGCGGCAGCAATTTTGTTGCTGCTGCTGCTGCTGGTGGTTGTTGTCAGTTGGCTTTTCCTTTCTTTTGGCGAGTTTGGCTTGCACTTGCACTTTCTTTTTGCATTATGGCCTGGAAAAACTTTCGATTTTCTCGCAGCAGCAACGCCAAATTATTGCAGCCAAAAGAAAATGAAAGCGAAAAGCGGCAACAACTTCACGCAAATGAAAAGCCACAGAGAAAAAATGCGAGGAATCGAGAAAATTGCACAAATGCACGTAAGCAGCAACAACAACAACAACAGCAACAAAGCCGTTTGTTTTATGTGTGGAATGGCAGTCAGCCAAATTGGCTGCTCCCTTCTGGCCCGGCGGCTGGTGATCCTGGCAATTCCCTTTGGCCAAGCCAATCAACTGGCCCGGCTGATTATGATTCTCTTGGCCAAGTTGGTGGCTGTTGACTTGTTGCCATCGCCATTTGTATGCATCGCCGGCGATTCATAATGAAAGTGAATTTCGCAGAGTTTTTCCGCCGGCCTCCCCCCGGCCGGCAATTTCCCTGCGAGAGTTGGAAAACCAGTCGCGCCAACTTGTTGCCAAGTAAAAGCCACCGAAGTAGGCCTCGTCGGCTGTTTTTTTGGCATCGCTGCGATCGGCCCGCTGGCGAGTAACACTGACTGACTAACTGACTTTTATTCCTCGGCCGAGGCGAAAAGAAAAGCCAACGAAATGAAAACTCAACTTGCCGTCGTCGACGCCGACGCGCTTTTCCCAAAAGGTTTTTTTTTTTCAATTTTTGTGCAACCTTTTGGTGTCTTTTTGGGTTTTTTTTTTTGGCAGCGCAGATTTTTGAGCCGGTTGCCAAGCCGGAAATCATTCATTTTAATTAACGGCGCGGACTTCAGAGTGTTTGGCCAGTCGGTGGGGGTGGCTCGGCCTCTCAGCTGAGACTTCCGAGAGGTGTGAACTCAGATCTAGGAGAAGGGGATTCTTAGAAAGGATAGTAGGGGGAATTTGTATAAATGGACAGTTGGTGAGTTGGGGAGAGTGAGGGGTATTGAGAGATAAATAGGACACAGGGAGTTCTATGATAAGTCTTGGGGGAAATTGGAAGATCTGTAAGAATTTCAGATGCCTCTTCTGTAATGTTCTGATTGTTTGCTTTGTTTCGTCAAAGTCCACAAGTTCGCAAGTCCGCAGATTTAAATTTCTAATGGTAGAAGAATAATTTGCTCTTTGAACTCCTTCTCTTAAGGTCCCAGCAATTCCATACTAACCTTTAGTAAATTTGCGCAAGTACGCAAGTACGCAGGTCCACAGATCCGAAAGTCTGCAGACTTAAATTTCTAATCCTACAAGAATATTTTTCCCTCTCTTTAGGACCTAGAAATTCTCCACTAAGCTTGTAATGGTAAACGAGGTGCATTTAGTAAATGTGCGCAAGTACGCAAGTCTACAAGTCCGCCAGTCTGCAGATGTAAATTTCTAATGGTAGAAGAATATTTTTCCCTCTCTTAAGGTCCTAGAAATTCCATTCAATCTTGTAATGGTATTCGATGTGCATACACTAAATGTGTGCAAGCCCTCAAGTCCGCAATTCTGCAGACGTGCATTTTTAATACTCGAATTATATTTATCCCTTCTTAAGGACCTAGCAATTCTCCACTAAGCTTGTAATGGTAAACGAAGTGCATTTAGTAAATGTGCGCAAGTACGCAAGTCTACAAGTAAGCAAGCTTTCAAGCGCTCAGATTGTCGCTAGTACTCTAAGACTTTTTCTATTACTTCTTGGTAAAATATGTTTACGGTAGGATCGTAGGATCGTATATGGATTCTGAGAATAGTTTTCTAAAAATTCTCAAGGCTTCCTCTTCTTGAGTATAAGGAAACTCTTGTTTTCAAAAGACTTCACTGTCAATCCAAGAACTTCAGAAAGCCAAATCTCTTTTCATCTATTAGAAGAAAACCTGACATTGAAATTCGTTGCTTGAGTGGAATAGTTGAGTTCATTTGTGGACTTGGATATCTGCAACGATCTGGATCTTTATATTATTTATTATTATTTATTTATATCAGTTTCCAAATTAAACCCAACTAGTCGGAATTTAAAGACAATTAAACACAGAAATCAATACCCTTATTTGCGGTCCTGAGTCAATTCCAATTTCTGACAGGAATTTGAGTCTTTTGGGGAACGAGAAAACCTTCAAAGATATTTCTATTCCCGGACTTCAAATCTATTTTTCCTGAAAGAACACAATCTTCAAAGACATTCCAAATATTCCAAATATTCTTTCAACGTCTTTTGAGTCTTTTGAAATAGGGACAGAAAGATATGTTCTCCAAGATATCTGGGTTAGCTTTCTAGATTGATAAACCTCTGAAATACTTTCTTAAATAAAATATTCCAATTATCCACAGGAATTATTTTTCCCCTTTCTTCTATTGGATTCCCATTCGCGTTTTATTAGAATCTGCCCAACTGCCCCCAGGTAATTTGCAAAGCCAACAAGCTCTGCATTCTCGCCCGACGATAATTCTTATAATTGCAAGGCAAACCTGCCAAACCCAGCAGCCTCCAAACATCTAACGTAACACCCCCGCCCACCCCCACCCCTACGAAACCCCCATCCTCTCGCTTTTCTATGCGAACTCACCAACTGTCGGCGATGCCGTCGTTGGCCGCTCCACCGTCTCGCTCACATGATTGGGATGCCCTCTAAAAGTTTCTCGACGTCTCCGCCAAAGTTGATTCAACTGTATCATCATCAGCAACAACAACAGTAGCAACAACGGCAGCAACAACAATGAGTGACCGTCTAACCGACAGAGCCGACCGACGACGACGGCGGCTGCTGAACGGCGCTGGCAATTTCAAGTTCACAATGTAAATTTTCAGCTCGGAAAATTCCCAAAAAATATTAAATGAATTTCAAAGGAGTTGCAACAGCAGCAACAACAATGGCTAGCTGAGCAGCAACAACAACGGCATGTAAATCATCTCGAAAATTCTCACACATTTCGGAGTGTTGATTGGGAGGGGGGGGGGGGGGGGGGGGGGGTTAAAGGAACTCTACAACAAACCCCTCTGCCAAAAATCACCCCCACTCCCACCCCCAGCCCAACACCCCCCCCCCCCCCCCCCCCCCCCCCCCCCCCCCCCCAAACCAAACCACATATATAATAAACCTATTAGCTAAAAGTGCAATCCGCATGCAGCCCACGATCAGCAGCAGCAGCAACAACAACAGCAACAACAACAGCAGCAGCAACAACACGAAAACCTGGCAATCTGGAGGGTTGTCGTTGCTGTTGTTGCTATTGTTGTTGCTGCTGTTGTTGTTGTTGCTTCTGTCTATTTGATTTGTAAGTTTCGTGCGTTTTCATTTTCATTTTGCGTTTGCATTCGAGTTTTTTTTTTTTTTTTTATTGAAAAAGATTTTCAATGCCATTGCAAGCGCTGTGTGTGTGCCTGTGTGTGTGTGTGTGTGTGAGTGCAAGCAAAGCAAACGTCCGTCTAACTGTACGACCGTCAACCGCAACTGTGCGGCCGGCAAGCGGCCAGGGGGCCGCCCGTTAGGTGAACGGCAGCGCTGAAGGTGTCCCAGGGGGTGGGGAGCTCATCCGCTCAACGTTTTTCCACATTCGCTCAGGCAATCGAGTTGGCCAGGCAGTTTGGCCAGCCATGTTATTAATCCCCCTCCCCCACCCCCCAGCCAGACGTCAAAGAAAGTTTTCACCATGTGTGCGGAGGGGGTGGGGGTAAGCCAATTGATCGTGCAATAATTACTGCATAGCACTGACGAAGGCCACAATGATGAAGTTGTTGGTGTTCGAAAAAAAAGGAAAGCAACGAGAGGGAAAGTGTTTGCCGTTTGCCGGCTTGAGGAGTTTTCATTTTCAATCTGCTCGTCTGTCTTTCTGCTCAGCCCATCGCCTTCCTTTTGGCCGTTCAACCGGCTGGCTGGCCAAATGGCTTATAATAGACACACTGACACTGAACCGAGCCAAGCCAAGCAAATACAAAGCTCACGCAAGGCGAGAAGAGCGCGGCCGACGGGCAGACGGGCCGACGGGCACTTGGGCAGTTAGACAGAGCGGACGGTTCGGGGGCAGTTGAATGCAACACGGTAGCCCGTTCAGCTTAAGTGAGATCGATTGACGGCAACGATCGCTGTGAATGCAACTAAAAAGCAAAAACAATTGCAACAACAACAACAGCAACGACATTCAACTGATAGAAGTCAAAGTTCTGAGAGAAGGCGACAGATAACACGTCACTTGACTCGAATGGGGACATGGACAACATGCGTGCCGCCGGCAACCCGCGCGGCCGTCCGCTCAACTGCTCGACTGCCCGTCTGTCCAACTGTCGCGGTCGAGCAATCTGTCTGTCTCTTTTGCACTTGTGTGTCGGTCGTTTGGGTTCTCTCGGTCCTCCCGAAGTGGCACCCCCGCCTGCCCACGACCTGCCCCGCCCCCCGATCTCACCAGCCCCTTTGGTCAGCCGACAATTTGCCAATCGGTTGGCTGTTCGTTTTCGGGTCTCGTTTAGTTTTTTTTTCGCTCGTTGTTGCTTTGTAGTTTTTATAGAATTGACTACTTGACTGTGAGGTATTGAGTAGGGGGAGGGGGGTGGAGGGGGGGGGACGTTAGGTTCGTTTGTCGGTAGCAAAACATTTTTCAATTTAAACGATGTTCGTTGCAGTTCATTTTCTTGGCGAACCCCAAACCCAACCTACCCCACCCCCCGGCAACACCCTGCAATTCTCAGCCTACCCCCGCCCCTCATTCACTGGGTGTGTGCGTGTGTATGAGTTTATTTTAATGGCACACATTTTTAAAGGGTGACCCTGCCTGAAGGAGAAAGAGAGAGAGAAAAAGAGAGGGAGAGGTGGGGGGGTTGAAGGTTGAGGTTAGGTTAGGTCAGGTTCTGACCGAAGTCTTTGGTGTCTGGGAAGGGCTTTTGTTTCGAAAGATCTCTGAATTATTATATAGAAATTGCTGATTCTTAACCGATTCCTGAAGTCGTCGTAAGAAAGATAAGCGATGGGGTTGGGTGAGGTCAGGTTCTAATCACAGATCAAGGGAGGCTGATGGAGTGTTGGTTCGGAAAATCTCAGATTTTTTATATAGAAATTACTGATTCTTAAAGTTCCTTTACCGAACCTAAAACGACTCTCAAAGTTTCCCTAAATAGAAAAAGCGGTGGGGTTAGGTTAGGTCAGTTTGCAATCTCAGTCTAAGGAGGCTGGGAAGGCGGGTTCCAAAGATCTCAGATTCATTATATAGAAATTACCGATTCTCAACCGATTCTTAAAGTCGTCCATAAGAAGGGAAAGCGCTGGTTCAGGGCAGGTTCTTAATACAGTCTAAGGAGGCTCAGAAGTTTAATGGGGGCTGTTGGTTTTTATAATTTCCGACTTCGTTTATTGGAATACCGATTCTGAACCGAATCTTAAGATTAGATTAAATCAGGTTCTAAAGGCAGTCTAAGGTGGTTGGGAAGACTGTAAGTTTGAAAGACTGAAGCGAGAAGAAGGTTGCTGCTTTGGATTAATTATATAGGAATTTCCAGATTTTTAGACAGGTTCCTGAAGATGCCAATAAAGGGAAAAGTTTAGACTCCCAGGGTTTCTTAGGTAGTTGGTTGGTTAGAGATAATTTATGATTTTAAAATTGTGTTTTTGAAAGATTTCTTAAGTCTATAGGTTTGGGAATAATTGCAAGCTCTTAACATTCCTATTAAAAAATTGTATTATAGGAAAACCCTAGTAAATTTGTGTGTCTATGGGATTTTGGTAGGTCTTTTCACTATTCAGAGTATCACAAACTTTAGATCTTGGGATATAGCATTCTAATTGAAATTCCCAATAGAAATTTTGAAGATCCCGAGAGAAATATTCATATCACTCGATAAGAACCTAAATATCGCTTTGATTTATAGGACACTCAGCGATATATAGACTGTACTTTAAGCTGGGATAGAAATTGTTGTTGAGATTTAAGGAACTCAAGATTGAAAGTCTTATAAATAGAGTTTTATAAATGAAACAAAACTCTCATCTCTTTTTGATTGATGTTTTTGAGTCTCCCAACTTTTTATAGAAATGTAAAAACTCTGAGACACCCTGTTGAGTCCAACTAACGCACAATTGTCGATGCACACACACTCACACACAGGCACACACACACTCACGCACACACGGCATGCATTTTTATTTGCTTAGGCGCATTTTTGTTGTTGTTTTTTTGTTTTTAATTTGCGAGGAAGGAGAACAAACAGCGAAAACGACAAACTGCACCAACACGACGACAGCAACAACAGCAACATTGTCGTCGACAACAGCAACAACAACAACGAACTGCCGAGTGCAGCGAGTTGACGGCAGCGACGTCGGTGGTGGCGGTGGCGGTGACTGCGTCTATAAACCGACGACTGCAACGGCGAGTACATGAAATAATAATAGCAACAACAACAGCAACAACAACAGCTAGAAAATTTCCTTTTCTAGGTCTAGGCCAGATGCACAATTACATTCTAAAATATGCACATTTGCCGCTCTGAGTGAGTGACTTCTACACACACACACACACACACGCAGGGCTACCGAATGTGTGGTGTGCTCCCTGGTGGTGTTTAGGGTCCGGGTTCCGCCCTTTCCTCCTCCCCCCACATTTTAGTGTTATTCTACGTGATTTTGTTGTTGTTGTAATTTCGAGTGAGTCATTTCCCGGGACGAATTGGACTATAAACTCCACCGATCCGTTGATATATCCCCCATAAAGTCTGCGCTGCGGCTACGCACATCCGCCTATCGAAAAATTGTTGGCAGTTTCTTTTTCTCATTTCTGGTGGGTTGGCAATGCCGTCGTTTTTGCTGCTGGCAATACTTTTGAGCGGGGGGTGGGGGAGGGGTGGCTCGGGTCTGTTTATTCCGTTTTGAAGGACAGTCGATGCCGTCGTCTGGTTGACGATCTGAATACCGCAAATGTTGGCGGTTGTTGGCGGTGTCACGGTTCTTGTTGTTGTTGTTGCTGCCTCGGTTGTTGTTGTTGTTGTTGCCACTTGGTGTGTCGTGATTATGAATGTGGCATTCATTTATTCTGCATTTTTTAATTCTTCTATTTTGGTCTCCTCATCGTTTTCCTACTTACGATTCCGAGGAAGTCGGATATTCCCATACTTATAAACAGCCATAGACGTAATATCGTAATATCGTAATCTCAGACTGATTATGCAAACGGTTAATGAGGCAGGTGTTTGACTTTGAGGGTTGTACTCTTTAGAATCTTCAAGAAACAAATGGTTCCCTAGGTTCGCTGAGATTTCAGCTTCACTTATGAAAGATCCTCAGTTCCCTGGAACTGACCTATAGCTCGTTGGGATCAGAAGAGCTTACTAAGCCTTTAAGGGCGAACTTGTTATCTAAAGACATAGGGATCTACTCTTTAGAATCTTTAAGAATCAAATGGTTCCTTGGGTTCGCTGAGGTTTCAGCATTAAATATGAAAGATCCTTAGTTCGCTGGAAGTCACCCACTGCTCGTTGGAATCAGAAAGTCTTTCTGAACCGTCAAAGCTGATCTGGTTGTACTATAGAGACTTAGGGATGTACTCTTTAGGATGTGGGTTCTGTGAGTTATCAGCTTCACTTTAAAAGGATCCTTAATTCCCTGGAATTGACCTATAGCTCATTGGGTTAGAATAGGCTTACTAAACCTTTAAGGCCGATCTTGATATATGGGTACTTTTTATTTCCTTAACTCTTTCGCCTTTAAATTGATCCAGTTCCCAAAGATTCCTTTCCTTTATCGCATCTCTCGCTAAGTCTCCTCTTTTCATCCAAGAATTCTCGATATATTTATCATTAAAAGAACCTTTCAATTCTTTGCTCATTATTGCCTTTCTTAAAGATCTTTCTCTCAAGAACCTTGAAGATCATTGAATTATTTTTGGTAGTTTCTTCTTTCTTATAATTTCGGATCTATTGTTGATTCTACTTCCCGAAAACCTTGAAGAACATTGAATTATTTCAGGTAGTTTCTTCTTCCTAATTATTTCTGCTTTATAATTGAATCTTAAAGAATCCAAGAGTTCACCTAGGTTCGCTGAGAC
>JBAMCP010002482.1:0-12106 GCA_037075105.1 Lissocephala sabroskyi | reverse complement strand
CCCGACACACTTCGTTTTTTGCTGCTTACGCACACGCTCTCAACGTTTAATTGTGTAGGTTTTGCCCACCTCTGCTCCAAAGTTAATGGTGCTGGGTGCTGTGTTGCACCTGGCCGGTTGCTATTGGAGTTAGCGGGAAGTGAACTTCAGCAGGACAGCTGCTCCTCCTTTAGCGTTACCATCGCCTGGGTCGTTGGCAGGATGGGCATCGAAGCCATACAGTGCCAGGAGCGCCGGTTCCACGGCAGTGAGTCTCGCTTAGCAACAAAACATCAATTCCTTCTCGCCGTCTCATTCAGGCAGCAGGCAGTGAGCAAATTCAGGATTTGCCCCTGCTGGTGTGTCTGTTGTTGTTGCTTCAGCAGCATCATCATCATAAAATCCATCTGTTTTTCTTGGATCAAACACAATGAATTGCCTCAGTAATGTTGCAGTTGGCCGCTGGGTGCAGAATTGGTCGTTGCGACTTCGAGTTCGGCTGCGGCTTCGGTCTTAACACTGAGTCTGATGCTGCTCCTTGTGCTGGACGCTGGGGATGACCACCTGCATGCTTATAAGGAGTTGTGGTACACAGCGCTCGATGACAGTGCTTCTGGAACCCACACCGCGCTTGGGTCTGGAGCGTTGGAGATACGCCTGGTATTTAGAACAGCTAGAGTAGTTGGCCGGATGCTGTTCTCCGCAGTTGCAGCATGTGCACAGCTCATTCTGTGGCCGAGAGCAACTATTGGCAGGGTGCACATTTGACGCAAACATGCGTTTGGCCGAATGCCGAATGGCAAACTGCTGGCATCGATGGCATAGCAAGACGGCTGTGCGCTTTCAGAGCGGCTCAACAATATCCCTCATACGGCATAATGTCTTGATCTGCAGAATCTCCTTGTTGTTAGTGGCAGCGGCAATGTTTAGGAAGAACATATTTGCTGGTGTAGCATCGGGACCGTCTGGACCGCTACGGCGCTGAGGCGTGTGGGCGTCAAGCAGCTTGCGGCCTAACTTAGCCAGCTTCTCCTTTATTTGGCTGTGCATCGTGCTGTGGTGCAGGCCTTTGACGCTCACTGGTGTGTAGTCTCTCCTCTTTGAGTTGGTAGCAGTGAAACTCATACTGCTGGCCTTCAAGCCAACTGGTGATGCAATGAAAAGTGTTGGCGGGAAACAAGATTTCTCGAGGAGCCCAAGATTAGAACTGACTTTATTGCGAAATTATATAGAAACAAAATACATTATGAAATCTAAGATTTAGTATGCAGCCGATGTAGACATTTTTGATTTATATATGATTATTTCGGTTTTACTAACAATGCACTTGACATTTTATGGACTGCTGGCCTGAAGACCAGATGTTCGGTTTCAGGTACCTGCAGACCTCGATGGATGACACCTCCCACAAGGCCGAGTTCCGGGTCTTTATAACGTGAGTAAAAGTGCTTATGTTTTGGCATCAGCAGATTGTGTCAAAAACATCATCCATCACAATAGGAGGCGGTTTTGGTTGCGGTTTGTCAGCACCGCGTGGATTGATATGTAAATTTTAAACGATGATGTTCTTCACTTTTATCGATCGCACAACTTTCCATGGAAACTTAGACTCTATTTTAAGAATTGATAAGGCTATTTACATTTTACCCATTACGGAAAGACATGGCATCTAAATAAAAGGATGCACTTGATCTGTCTGCAGATATGAAGAGACTAAATCCCAAATTTGACTGATCTAGCTCTATGATTCTCAGAGACGGACAGACCAAACCGCAAAAGCGCATAGTGGCTGGTCTGACGTGCCACTTGATCCTTGCTCACTGGCTATTTTTACGGGCCTCCTGTGCCGGAATGCAGACCTTTACGAGAGTGGCAGACTTAAAATATCGTCAAGCGTCCTCATCAAGGAAACAGGAGTCGCCGATCGCCGACACCGCTGTCGCTTAAGTGGATTTGTTATTGGTTTTGGCTAGCAGCCCGCGAGTATGCCATGTTTAATTGGTTGTGCGTTTGCCTAATGCGCTTGCACTGCCGCCACCTATCGGCGTATGATCGCTGCCAGCTCTTCCAGCCTGTAGAGTCGCAGCCGACAGATCAGCTGGGCCAACGGAGCTACCTTAGCCCTGGCAGTCCGGCAATAAAAATACTATAATGCAACAATTGGAAAAGAAAAAGTATAAAACGGCAATAAGGAAATCAAACGGAAATAAACGCGTGGAGAAAGCTGCGAGTGACAGGCGCCAAAAATGGACCTCTCGCGATAATTGTCAAAAAAACTTCTGTAGGCATTTCGAGTTGCCACTGCCTGATCACTTGGGTGCACTGTGTTTTGTATAGTTTTTAACGACGTCATGATTATATTCGTTCCACAGGGCACTTCTCCTGGTAAAATATACGAAAAACTACCGTCCGATCCCGGACCGTAGAAGGCGGCTGCAACGCCTTCTGTCAAGGCGCCTTCAGGCCCTCCTCCCCACGATTGGTTTCATGTTTCAAGTTCCTGGTGAGACCTCTTGAAAAAGATGTGCTTATCCATTAATCCTTGCTTATTTTTTAGAAAACTGCTGCGCAGTTCTATTTAATGTTTCACCGTTGCTTCATTCTTAATCTCCAGGATGCCAGGAAAGCGCGAAGGTCGCCCCCGATCGTTGTTGCTGACATATGCGAAATTAACGACCTATTGATGGTCCTTGCTCCGGTAGTGGATGTGGACAGGTTGACATTGAAAGGCTCCCAAAATGGAAGACTACAGAGCCACCACTAAGCAGCTGCAAGCAATTGGCCTTCAATAACACGCGTATATGCTCGGTGAGGATAAGCCGGTTTTGTTAGGCCGTCCACAACCCAAGGGCAAGAGCCACGGGAGAACCGCTAAATATATTATTTGTGCAAAAAGCCGCGAACCCTCAGAGCAAAGCGGTCAAAACCTTGTGCATACAGAGGGAAAGAGTGGAGGCGCTGCGGAAAAGAAATGATGTAGCACAATCCCATCGCTGCCAGGAGTATGGACATTCTGCCAAGTACTGCCGGCGAGGCTACGTATGTGTGAAGTGTGCGGAAAATAAGGAGGAGGCTGCTTCATGCTCCCAATGTAAAGGCAGCGACCCGGCCAAGTACAAGGGGTGCCAGTGGTACCAGCAATACCTGACCCGAGCAGGACGCTCCAACGCCCAACAGAACTTCCATGCGCTTCAAACAAGACACGAGCGAAGACAGGATCAAAGGCAGCAACAACAGTCAACAGCCAATGCAGGGACATCACTTGCCGGAACAGCCAAGCAAAGCTGGAGGGCCAACATATGCCTGCATAACCAAGGGCCAGCCCGTCAACCCTCGGGCTAGGCAGCAACAACAGCGATGGCAAAACCTTCAGGCGCAATGGGAGCGGCAGAAGGAAGAACAGAAACAGGAGCACAAGACATACGGATGCAGGCTCTGGGGCAGCTCTCGATTGCCCTGGTGGACATCACCGACATGCAGAGACAGCTACTCGAATCAAGTTACCGCGATCGTGAGTAAGTAATTGAGCTCAAGGTGCTGGTGTGGAACGCTAATGGCCTGACACAAAAGTCTGTGGACCTGGCAGGACTCGCCAATGCCAATAACACAAGCGTAATGCTTCTCGCGAGACGCGTCTCCACCACGGAAGTGTGCCAAGAATTGTCGGATTTTGTGGCTATGCCGCAAACAGGAGAGAAAGAGCTAATGGTACGGCGAGGAGTGCCCCACCTTATTCAGCCTTCCAACGCCAACTCCTGCTACCAGATATGCACCACGAGAGTGGCAACTGATGCAGGCGCCGTCGACTTGGTTGACACATACATCCGCCCAAATGTAAGACTTGGGCAAGTCGACGTGGACAGTATATTCGACTCAGGGCACACCCAATATCTGGTAGCCGGTGATTGGAACGCCAAACCTTGGAGCTGGGGAAACAGATCCTCCAACGAGGGGCACTAATCGCCGATAACGGCGATGGGCATGGGATGGGACTACTGGCCACCGGTTTCCCACCTGGTTCCCATAATCAGCAAGGGGACGGCCAAGCAGTCTCGACTTTGGGCTGTACCGGGGCATCCCAGACCACCGGATCTCAATCGTAGAAACACTGGACCTTGACAGTGATCACTTAGGGCTCATTGACACAATTAGGACTGTACCGGCAAGTTACACCGCATACGGACCTTATGTCGTTTAGAGCCCTTGTCGAGAGTAGGACCCACCTCAAAATGGAGTTGCGATCGTGCCAGGACATCGATGACGCAGTGGATGTTTTTTCAAAAAATAGCTGTGATGTTTGTGAGGCCGCCACCTTCCCACGCAGCCCAAAACCAACGGCGCCGACGACAGGTCCCCCCACCAGAAAGACCTTAAGGCTTTTAAAAGATAAAAGATTGTTTAATGCCACCTAGCATCTGTGCGACCGTACGTCCTGGAAGAGAGCGGCTGCCATTCTCCGGGACCTACTGATGAGAAGGCGGATCCTACACCTGTGCATTGAAGCGAATATGCGTAGGTAAAAATCGAAATACTGAACTTGAAGTTGGCTGCTGTAGAGTTCGACATTTGCTTGTCGTCTCACTCTCGCACAGGCTTTTCTGAATTCTTGTTTTCTTCTTTATGTTTGTGGCGAATTCGACGCTTCAACTGATTTCTGAGCACCAAGTACCTAAAGAAAGCTGGAAGAGGGGAAAGGGCACCTCGGCGAACCCACTAGTGGTAAAGGACCCTGTATGTTCCAGACCCCTTTAAGGATATATTTTTTTATCAAAGTCCGGCCTTTCGCCCGAAACAAAGATGGCTTCCTGTTATTATCGGGACGGAATTTGATATGTGGGTTGGTCAATGAAGAGCCAGGAAATTGTACAATATATTGGGCATTTAAGGTTGTACATTTTGTATTTTTTTATGTGGTTGTGTTTAGGATCCATGATGCCCCAGCGCACCCGGATCAATTATTTGTTTTTAATTTCTTCTTTTTTTTTTGTGTACTGTTGCCATCGCTTTTTGCTACTTGCAAGCAGACTTAATTTTTTTTTTCTTTTTTTTTCGATTTGGAAATTGACTGCTCAAAGCAATCAATTTTCTGTTTTTGTAATCCTGCGATTGCTTTAAGTAACCGACAAGTAACGACAAAAACATTTGTTTGTTGGGAATTAGTTCCTCTTTTTATTTCCAATTTAAAAATTCTTTTTCGGAATTTTTTCTTTTTTTTCTCTCGCCATCGTTTTTAATTCATACGAATCAAAACTGAAGGGGGCGAACCCTTCGAGCTGCCACAGACCGCGGCCCGCAGCGAACTGAAGTTACACCACTGAAATCCGCGTTTTTATAGCAAAATCGCGGGACCGATCGGCCTTGGGACGCAGGGCTGCATTGACGAAAATGCAACCCTGGCCCAAAACACCGCGATCCCACGAATGCATTAGAACCTTATCGAATGTGGGTGCTGAAAACGTTACAGTTTGAATGTTTGGCCGAAAGTCTAAGTTTTTATATATTTAATTTAATAATATAAAAATTAAATTTGAATGTACACAAAAATATGCAAATTAAGAGCTGCCAAAAAGCGTAATAGGGTAAAATTGAGAATGTATTAAATACCTGAATAGGTTATTTAAATAGTTTAGTCTAAGATCCGACGCCATTTAATATCCAATAAAGAGTATTACTTTTATACAATTCATTTTAGTTAATAATATAAAAATATAAAATAAATGTATGTCCGTAAAAAGCGGCGTCTTCTGAATTAATAAATACATATAAAATAAAACTGCCCGCATTTCAAATTGCTCGCGCCTTTTTGTCCCTAAAATTATCGATTACTTGATACTCAAATTCAAATTTCTATTTAAACAACAAAAAAAGTCTTGTATGATATTATATTGTATAACAAAGTTACCTGAAGACTGATGAGAGACACGGATCTAGCCATGGCCGTCCGCCAATCTGTCTATCTGTGCGTTTGAACAAAAGTTCTGAGAGACTAAAATAGTGAGAGGAACCAAATTTGGGAGTTCAACTCCACCAAACCATAACTGTAGGCAGATCAGGCATTTTATGATGGTCCACCCTCTTTCCACCCAAATTAAGTAAATGTCTGTAGTGTTTTTGGCGCCCTGCTTAAAGTAGTGAGTAGCTCGCCGTCTTCACCTTTTGCCTAATGCTGATCAACTCTGCCTCGGTCTTGTACTGCAGCTCCCCAGTCGCCAACAAGCTCGGTTGTACTGCTTTTGGCTTCCCAGACCTCCTCCACCTTTGTGGCAGCCACAAGAGCCAAGTGATCGGCTTAACCGACAAAGTCTCTGCCCGCCGGAAGGCGCAGGCTCAACAGCCGCCGGTGGCGCGGTGCTCCTTGACGCTCTTTTTTTGCCGGAATGCGGAGGGAGAACAGAACAAAATACCCGCCCAGTCGACAGAAGAGCTCTCAATGGTAAGCGTGCTTTCCAGGCAGTATTCCTTCCAAGTGATTACTGTTCTATTCGTGTCCTTGCAGCTCTTCTAAAGGCGAATGGATATTCGAAGACCAGGCCGCTGTGTCGATGGTCTGCTCGATTCTAATGATTTCAGTCAAGATTAAAGGGCCTGGCAGGCTGCGAGATCAGAATTTGCTTATTTAAGACGCTGCGAGATTAGCCTGGCGAAGGTCCAGAGGGTCAGTATCTTGGTCATATTCGACTTTTAAGGTTCTTTACCTTCTGCCGGGTCATCTCATAGAAAGGCCTTTCCGGCTCCATTTGGGAGGGATCTGCAGTAGGCCTGACGCTTAGCTATCGAGCTGTAGAAGCTACCCCAAGAATCCTCTATCGAAGCATGGGACAGATCCTAAGTGCCTACCCCGAAAGTCCTCCTGCAGCTGGTGAAGCAGCGGCGACTCAACGATCACCAGTGGACCGGCTGATGCTGGCGCCTTTGAGCCTTAACTTCATTCAGCATGATTCAGCATACCTCCGCCTCGATGACTCGGTCCACGAACGTCTAATGGTGAACCTTCAGTCAGGCCGACTAGGACTGGAGCACCCAATAGAAAAGCTGAGGGCGAAGTGGTTGGTGACAAAGTGCACCCCAGGCACGTGCCTGGAGGAGCTTTACAGCTGACGAAAGTAGAGTCTATCGCTGAAATCCTTCCATCCTTTTATTTGGATGCACTCTGCCCGAATACACCGATCGGCGTTGAAGTCACTAGCTCTAAAGTGGGCCGAGTCTTGGGCATTGGCTCTTAGCTTGTTTACGCCGTCCTTTCAGGGCATGAATGGTTCCGCAAATCCAACTAGCTTCCTTCTGTGTTCAGAAGAGTTTGCTCAGCAGGTTAAAGTCTGTGTGTCTCTCACCCAAAACAACGAAAAGGGGCCAGCAGGATGAGGAACAAGGAAGTGCCACGGGCACGCTCAGCTCTTCTCCGGGCTGACATCTTTGGGACACTCTGGCCTGACCGTCCTTGCGTTCCCCTGCAACATCTCGGAAGAGACGATTCCAGACGCCCTCTCCACAGGGAGAGCCTCGTCCGCCTGGCACTTTGTTTTTTTGAAACTCCACATATAACTCTCACGAGCTTCTAGCTTTGGAACTACTGATAAAATTTCTGGTATGGCGCATCGCAATCATGCTGACATGGCAGCCGCGCCTGCCCAATAAACGGGCAAGAGAGTCTTCGCCTGAAGTCGCCTAAAAGCGATTTAAATCAAAAGACTTTAACGTAATCCCTCTACCAAGTTATGTAGTAAATTTTAATGATTAAATTTTGAATACCAGATTTTGCTTCCTCGTCCGCCTGGCACTTTGTTTTGTTGAAACTCCACACGTTTCCTGGAACCCCCCAACAACACACACACACGCACACACACACACACACACACATTCCCTTCCAGAGGAGGGGATCAGTTTGTTACGTTCGGACGTGCCACCACTGCGCTCCGTTCTTCCCGCGTTTTCTAGACCTGAAAAAAGGTCCATTAATTCCGAAATAGTGTATCACGCGTTTCCTGCGTCAGGAGCATATCTCGCCCCAATCCCTGGATCTCAGGACCTCTCCTGGAACTTCTCCTGGTCACTGGACTTTGCACCGGGCCGGCGCACACTCAACCAACAACGCCAGCTCTGTTAGATTTGGTGAAAATTTTTTCTCCACTTTCTTATGTGCATTTTTGTCCGCAAGAGATATTTTCCCAACAGCTGTTCTGAAGCTGGTGCTGCCAACTGGCGTGGCGAATTTGGCGCTGCCACCTGGCGCTACGATCGATTGTCGATCGCTTCACCCACTGGGCTGCCAACTCGCCTGGCCATCGGAATTGGCGCCCAAGTAGCGCGCGCAGACCTTTCAAATTCTAATTTGAATCTGAACACCGAAGCCCACCTTGACCGACTCCAACCTTGCCAACTTTGACAGCATCCACTGTCCAAGCCTGGCATGCCGGCCCCCCTCCCGGTTTACGATGAGACGCACGCGCCAGCAGCGACCGGCTCAAACCGCCTGACCACTGGTAGGACTGGCAAAGCCGCCCAGTCTGTGTTCGCCCCTTCGCACAAACTGGCCAGGAGCCCCCCTCCCGCTAGTGTTACCAATGCGCCGGCTTCCGCACCGCCGCTACCTCGATAACGTTCTCGTTTCCGGCGACCGGGACCCCCAAGAGGAGCAGAGAAGAAGAGGTCGGCCAGTCGGACACGCAGAGAAAAGCCCCTCCAAAAAATCCGAGGACGCAGGTTGACTGCCTTATGAAGTTGGCCTCCCTGGGCGCTCTCCTGGACGATCTCATCTTCCCAACAACGGAGAAAAAACCCGTAGTGCGGCACATAAACTTGGATATGAAGAGCGCACTAGCGTGGATGAAAGAGATTCAAGCTAAGCTCTCGGCGCACCTCAGCGCTGGCCCGCCCTCAGCACCCAGCCGATCAGGCAGCCTCGCCAACAAGTGCAACCGGGCTACCCAGACCCGCGCGTTGCCTGTCGCTGCCTTCCCTGGCCATCCGCCGCTACCGAAGACGAGCGCCGCTCCACCCTTCCAACCGGCCGTATGGCAGAAGGCCCGGAAACGGACAAGCCGCCGCCCACAAAGCGTCATCAGGACGGACTCAGTCCTTGTTAAATGCAAGGACCAAACCGCATACGCGGACGTCCTCAAGGCAGTCGGCAGTGACGCCTTGATCATAACGTACAGAGAGAGCGTCTATTGCGTAAGGCGAAACGCAGCAGGCGAAGTCACATGACCTTTGGACCTACGCGCCGCCGTCCAAAAGGCCCTGGGCAATAAGCCCATTGTGTCGGCCCTCACTGACAAGTTCACCCTTGAGATCCGGGACGTCGCGGAGTGCACCTCTGGCGAAGAGGTGTTAGCAGCGGTCTTGAAGTATCTGGACGGCGACCTACAGCTGGAAGCCTCCCCCAAGCTGCGCCCCGCGTACGGACACCCTGCCCAAGCGGGAGAAGATCCGCATTGGATGATCAGTCTGCCGGCTGCGGGTAAAGACCGAGCCTGGCAGGTACTAGAAATGCCTGAGACTGGGTCACATCGCCGCGAGATGAAGGAGCACGAATGAATTTTCAAAGGCCAGCTTTAACTGCGGGGCGTCCCGCCACGCCTCCAAGACGTGTTTGGCTTAAGCAGAGTGTTTCCGCTGCACCAAAGCTGGCACCACACGGTCACTAGGTTGTGCCCGGCGGACCTAGAGGTCTCCAGCAATGGGTATGGTTTAGTTTCTACAACTTAATCTGAGCCACTGCAGGTCCGCACAGGATCTTCTGTTGCAGTCCCTGCGTGAGTCCCCCGTCGACCAGGCCTTATCAAGCGATCCCTTCAGCGGTAAGGCCGCAATTCTTAGCCTGCGGACACACATCAGCTAAACCATCCAAAGTCCACGCCGGTAACAGTTTTGTGCGAGCAAAGGCAGACGGCCTATGGATTTACAGTTGTTACCTGCCGTCCAGCCTAAGTTTGCTCTTTTTTTCCAGCATTAAGGACGACTGGCCGCGGACGCCCACAGTCGGACCAACGTAGTGATCGCCGACGACTTCAACGCGTGGTCGATGAGCTGGGGGAGCGCCCACACCAACGCGAGAGACCAGGCCCTTCTTGAAACCCTTGCACGTTTGGACTGGACGCTTTCAACTCGGGTAACGCCAGCACCTTCGAGAAGGACGGTAGGCATCGGGGCCTCCGTAACCGGGCCGCGAGACTGGCTTTTTGGCTGCACGCGGAGACCTTTGCGAGGCTCTTCACCCAGTGCCTCAACGCTGGAAGTTGCAGGAGCTGTTTTTAATTTCTAAACCGGGCAAGCCCGTCGACTGTCTGTTGGACACGCTGGGCAAATCGAAACTTCACGATTTTTACGGCAAAAAAGTATTTCAGAATGCAACCAAACAACGGTTCCTTCGATAAAATCCAGGGCCAGGCAGAAAACAAATACAGACATTGGTTAAAAATATATGTAATTTTAACAAATATTATATTATTTACACAAAAAGGAAGATAATTAAATATATTTTGTGTGTTTATTCGATTAGATTTCCGTATTCTTTAAATATGAATTCTTATAATTTCATTGTAAGAGTAAATCTAACGGACAGACAGACATACGGACAGATAAACGAACAGAAAAATGGACAGACAAACGGACATCACTAAATCAACCTCCCAAAGCCTTGATAGGATCACCTTCCCTTCGTGTAACTTGTCCTCAAATATTTCCCTAGTCAATGTTGCCGCGTAAGCCCAAATTCAAGGATGTGGGACTAGAAACCACCCAGGGAACCCGAAATGAAGTCCAATATCGACTCATTGTAGAAAAGCGAAAGGACGATAAGGCAGGGGGCAGCCGATTCTGCTGTTCAATAGAACGATACAATGCCAGCATCAGAGCCACACAAAAGTCGAATTCGATACCCAGTGGCACGGCTGTCGTACATATAAATAAGGAATGCATCTATAACACCTTATTCAGCTTTAAGTACCGATCTTTAAGACAGCTTTTGTAAGCACCAATTATGTTATTGTTAGAGACTGTAAGCAAAGGATTCTCAGCGGAAGCAAGAATCGAATAAAGTTTCACGTGGATCAATAAGTCCCGAGACCAACTGTGATCCGGTGTTGCCAACAAAAGTTTCATATATTTTCTAATAAGTACGATCCTTTAAAAGATACCTGCCAAAAATTGCATATCATTTTGATGTTTGGTCAAAGAGTTACAGTAATTAAGCTGACACTCCTCTCTTGATGTTCTCAAAGCAATGGATTCGAAACAGTTTCGTGTGTTGATTTGTCATTGCTTTTCGGTGGGGGAAAAAAAACATTGAAAGCCATAGTAACATAGTATGCGAAGTTTAAGTCTGGTCGTACAGACACTGAAGATGCTGAACTCTCTGGCCGGCCAAATGAGGCGGTTGCACCGGAAGCCATAAAAAAAGTCCACCAAATCGTTTTCGAATACCCAAATTTGAAATTGCGTAAACTAGCCGGCACCTTGAAGCTATCATACGGCAGTGGGCAGACTATTTTGCACGAACATTTGTCTATGAGAAAGCTTTTGTCAAACTGGGTTCCGCGTTTGCTCATAGTGGGTAAAAAACGACAACGGGTCGTTGATTCTGAGCACTCTTTGAAGATAATTGGCCGAAACAAATCTGGCTTTTTTGCTTCGGTATACCAATAAACTAAACCTAGATTTATCAATACACTCCGGAGCCAAAGCGGTTGTCAGCCGAGTGGGTTGCAGTCGGTGAAAACCGTCCAAAGCGGCCAAAAAGACAAATGTGGGCTGGTAAGGTTATGGCCTCAATATTGTGGAATTTGCATAGATTTTTCCAAGTAGACCTTGAAAAAGGTAAGATTGTCAATAGTGAACGCTACATTGGCCAATTGATGAGTTTTGAAGAACAAAATCGTGGAGAAACGACTCCAAATGCAAAAGAGGAAGGTGCCGGTTCATCAAGACATCAAGCCTTGTCACAAGTCGCTCGCTACAATGGCAAAATTGCAGGAATTGGGCCTAAAATTGCTTCCGCACCCACCATATTTATCAGATCTGGCACCCAGCAACTACTACCAGTTTGCCAACATAAAAACAAGTAAGGAAGTAACAGTCGAGCTAGCCCGACTGTGATATACCCTGTACCTGGGGCTTGTATCAAAATAAT
>JBAMCP010002481.1:0-12109 GCA_037075105.1 Lissocephala sabroskyi | reverse complement strand
GGTAGCTCAGTCGGTAGAGCATTGGACTTTTAATCCAAGGGTCCAGGGTTCAAGTCCCTGCTCGGGCGGACCAATTTTTTGTATCTTGTAAATTAAGTTTTATTTTTATTTCGAATTGATTTAGATATTAAGTTTTGTTATTGTTTTTTATTGTTAACTAGTTATGCGCAGCTACTTTTTCCTTTATAAAATCAAATATAAAAAAAAAACTTTTAATATTTTTCAAGTTCAAAAGTGCCGAGTGGCGCCATCTAGTAACGAACTGCTGAACTTCCGGCTAAACAGCTCCACGTTTTTTTGTATTTTTTCATTTATTATTGTTGTAAATGGGCGGTTGTTGTTGTTTTTGTATTGCTGTGGCCCAGCGGATTGTTCCTGGTTGTTTTTGGCCTTATTGCTCTCTCCATTTTGTTGTTTTACAAAATTGGCTATAACTCGCTTGTTGTTGTAGCGACTTTTGTTGTTGTTGTTGTTGGTGTGATTTAAAGTCGAGCTGTTGTTGTTGGTGTAGTTGTTGTTGTTGTATGTCCTTTAGTTTCGATTTTGAAAAAATTGCAAAGTCGACCCCCCCAAAAAAATTTCAGAAAAGTACCAGGCGAACAGAAATCAGGAGAAGGTCGAAATTTTCAAAGTGGAATATCTCGGAAACCGCTGGGCCGATTTCGAAACGGATTGACTTTTTGGATTCTGCGGGACGTAATGCATCTAAGTAATGTATTTTCAAAAGGATATCTATGTTAATATAGGCAAAAAAGGACAATTTCTACTGCCACTTCGTTTGAAGAGTTAACGATGATACAGGACGAAAGGGGATCCTTTAAGCATTCCAAAACATATTTCCCTTTTGTTCTAGCTTCATTAGTTTGGGAGAAATTCACGTTTAAAGTTTCACTTAGTTGCAGCTTTTTGTTCCTAGATGGCGCCAGTATACCAGTCGGCTGAGCCAGAAGTTCAGCGGTTCGTTCCTAGGTGGCGCTAGTAGGCACTTTCATAACAATTGAGAAATTAATTGTGATGAAAATAAAACGCTTTGTTATCATTTAATAATTATTATTTGTTTTTAAATTAGCTTGTTACATAAAGTTTAAACGCGCATATATGCTATGTAATATTTATTATATATATATCGACCCCGAGCCGCATACACACACACGCACACCCACAGAGAACCACCACCGTCTCCTCTGTGTGCGCGAAAAATGGTATTAAATTTGAAATTATCACAGAGCCAAGAATTCAACTGCGACGTGGTGGTGGCCGTTGGGTGTGGGTGTGCGGGTGGGTGGGTGTGTGTGTGGCGTTTTTTTTTTACTAAATTAAATTTCATTTTTTAAAGTGTTATTTGCGCTTCGGCGGCGACGACAACAAAGTGTGTCGGCCGTTTTTCTCTGCTTAGTTATTGATTATTTCCAGTAAGGGAAATTTTAAACTTACGAATTGCGTATTATTTATCGATAGATTAATAGATATATTATATATATATAATTTATATAAACGTTAATTTCAAGGGTGGGCATTGTTTTTTGGATTCTCTTCCCGCTGCTGATCTCTGCCTCTCTCTGGACTGATTCCCTCCGATTGCCTGGTTCTTGTTATCGTTATCGTTATCGTATATCGATCCTAATTATCAGTAGATTTTTCTTTTCATATATATAATAGAATTACTTTATATAATTTACAGCGCTGTGGGGCGATTGTGTGTGTGGTTGGGGGGGAGCGACTGATTGTCGACTCCCCCCAACTCCTCCCTCCCTCCCTGACTGCCTTCCGGTGAGCGCAAATGAAAATGGAAAAGGATTCGCTGCAGTCGAGCTGCGTCCTCTCGCAGCCGCGCGCGCACACCGAGAGATCCCGTGAAGAGCTTGAAAATTAAAACTAAGCTTGGGGTTATTTTTTTTTCTGCTTGCTGAAGTTTTGTGCTCTTTAATCGACTGGTGGTTGGTGGGGCGCTGCTGCTGTTTGTGTAGCTGATCGAAAATTATAACCGAGAATTTGAGAGAATGCGTAGAATTTTGGGTGGGCGGGGGAGGCCTAATCGTGGATGATGAACGCGTGCGTGTGGGCGGGCGGCGGGCGGGGCTGGCGGCTTGAGAACGCAACAAATATTAAACAAATTAAACTCCTCCAATCAATCTGTCTGTCTCCGTGTGTGTGTGTGTGTGTGTGTGTTTGGGTTTGCTATCCTGCCAGCTGCTATCTCTGCTTTGTGTGTAGGTGGTGTGTGTGTGTTTGTTGTCGCTTAGGACAAATGGAAGGACATGCTGCCCTCGTTGGCAGCCACTTTTAACTTTGCCTGCATCACATCCCGGCTGGAGTAATCCGGCAACTTCAGATAGTTGACGCAGGTCATCACAGATGGTAGATAATCATTGGGATTCTGATTGCCATCCAGGGTCTTGCGCACGATGGTCAGAGGGGGGGTGAGGGCCTTGAAGCCGCCGGTGGGCAGGCGCGGCGAGCCGGTGACGAACTGGAGGAAGGAACGCTGCTCGTCGCGGGTGTAGGCGGCCAGGATGTCGTAGAGGTACTGGATGGCCTGCGACTCCTGGTGGAAGCCGTGGTCGGTGCGGCAACTGTCCTGCAGCATTTTCACATCCCAGCGCTGGTAATTCTCGCTGCCCGAGCCGCAGAACACGCACTCCAGCTCCTCCGGATAGAACATCCTCAGCCGCTGGATCGGGAACACCGAATCGAAACCTGCCACACAAAAATTAATTAATTAAAACTGACGATGGTTGAAGGATTGAGTTTACCTTCTCGAAGAGCCTCGAACTGCTTTTGGACGCCCTCGATGAGGAACCAGTATGTGACCAGAGAAATGTACTGGTGCAGATTGTGGACGGTGACGGGCGTGTCGCGTCCGCCGCGGCACAGCTCGATGTTCGCGTGCCCGGGCAAGACAAAGTCCAGGCCCAAATCGGCTATGGGGCAGCCGTCCAGGTCCAGCAGTTCGATCTGTAAGACAGTTCAAAGGTCAACTGAAGGTGGATCTGGGAAAAGTGATGATTGCTTACCTTTTCGGTCTTCTCCATGGCATCGAGATTGGGATCGGCCAGGACGTATTCCCGCTGGCGCACCAGCTCCTGCAGGCGGACCAAAGTGTTTTGGACTTCGGGGGCCACGCGCGACAAGTCGGCCAGGCCGATTGAATGCTCCTCGCTCACCAGCCAGCGGTAGAAGGGCAACGAGAACGGCAAATCCAACTAGAAATACAAGAAAGGAATCTTAATAAAGGCCAAAATGGGTTCGGAGGCTTCTTACCATTCGGCTGTCCATCACAGCCTTGGCCATGAACTTGCCGAGGAATTTGAATTTGGCCTTGGCCTTGGTCATTTGTGGCAGCTTGGAGGACTTGCCCAGCGGCAAGGGGAACAGGCCGTGGGCTGTGTGCACGTAGCTGACCGAAGTAAAGGAAGACGAGGACATCTGGGCCGAAGCGGAGGAGGCGGTGGTCACCACCGTTGTCTGCTGCTCGTTGCTGTTGCTGTCGCCGGCCTCCGACGGCGGCTGCACGTCGCCCAGCTGCTGGGCAGCAATTATCATGTTCAAGGCGCCGGCGGCGGCTCCGCTGCTGGCCGAGCTGTGCTCGGAGCTGGCGGCCGCAGCGGCAGCGGCAGCAGCTGCAGCGGCTGCCTGGTGGCGGCTACTCGAGCGGGTTATGTGCGTGGTGGTGGTGGTGACGGCAGAGGCCTCAATGGCCGACTCGTCGGGCTGGACGGCCTTGACCACGTCCACAATGGTAGAGGAATTCTGACGGTAGCTGTCGCTGCCGTTCCACAGGCCCAGGTCCGTGCGCTGCAGCTCCGAGGACACCAAAGCGTAGAACTCCAGCGTGGGGCCCAAGCCAGTGCCGACCTAAGGAGCAAGCGAGATTAGCGAACTGATTTCTTGGGGTTCGTCACTCAACTCACCTCGTTTTCGTATTGGATCTCTAGGAGGGCCTTGGAGTGGCCAAAGTCTTGGAGGATTTGCTCGGCCTGCTTGAGCACTTCGGCCCGGGAAATGGCGCGCTTGCGGCGGTCCAAACGCGGGGCCACGCGCTCCGAGGACTCGGCCGAGTTGAGGTCCGGTGTGGTGTCCAGCAGGCGCTGCAGGGCGCGATCCCGATCAAAGCTGGTGGCATAGAACAGCAAGTGGCGCGTCTCGAAGGGGAACAAGAACGGGCAGGACATGCCGATCTGGGGCAGCCAATTGGGCAGGTTGCCGGTCATTATAACCAACGGATCCTGCAGCTGGCGATTGGCCTTGGCCGTGATCTTAGGGTGGATGAACTCCGACTGGGCAATGATATTCTGGCGCACCACGCAGCCGTACAAATGCTCCCAGTGGCGGTTGAGGGCATGGATAATGCGCAGCATGCACAGGGCATCCAGCGAGGCATCCTGCACGTTCACCAGCTCCCCGGGCAGCGTGGCCGTGAGGAAAGGCTTCAGCGCGGACATCACATGGGGGGCAATGCCCTCGTGCCAGAGTTCGGTCTTCTTGCGCATGAATTTGGTGGTGGATTTGTGGCCGGCCTTGCGGGAGGAGGACCCGGCCGAGGAGCTGGACGAGGAGGCCAGCGAGGAAGAGCTGGACAGGCCGGCAGCGGCGGTTAAAGAAGAGGATGACATGCCCAGTTTGTTGGTGGGGAAGCCGCCGCCGCTGGTGCTGCTGCTGCAGCTGCTGGCCGTCTGGGAGCCCGAGCCCGAACCCGGCAGCTCCTCCTCCACGGGACGGTAGTAGATCGTGTGCTGCTGCACCCAAATCGTGGCGTTGCCTGGGAAACCATCAACCGGAATTAGTAGGAGAAGAGGTGAAATGAGACGGAGACTGACTCACCCAGCAAGGACTCTGATTCGTTGTCGGTCTCGCCCTGGTCGTTGACCAGCGGCGAGTACTGTTTGACGGCCTGGTAGACGGTCATGTTGTAGGGCAGAATCTGCTCGCCTATGAGGAACTGGAGCTTGTGCTTGAATCCGGACTGGGTCATGACCACGGCGGCCACGTTGTCGTCCATGTCCTCCTCGGAGTCGTCCTCGGAGTCGGCGCGAATGCCGCCATAGCCGCGCACCACCAAATAACGCTCGATGGCCTGGACCATGGCCAGGGGATCGATCTTGACGGTGCCGCCCTTCCACTGGCGCAGGTTGCTGCAGTCCGGATGCCGCTGCAGGTTGCACTGCAAAGGGAAAAGTTTGTTTGAGCTTCGCTGGCCGAGATCACTGCGCCGTCGTCTCACCTTCAACTGGTGCGTGTTGAAGAACCGCAAGGCGCTCTGGTTGGACCGACCGCCTCCTGGTCCGGCGGGGAAGTCATGGACCTTCACCGGGAACTGCTCCAGTTGCGTGACACAGCCGTTCAGTTTGGCCACAAAGGCCGAAAAAGCCAGCGGCTCGATTTGGGGCAATTGCCCGACATTCATCACCGGCTCCAAAGGCAAACCGGCAAAGACATGCATGAAGGTCCTTAGACGGGCATCGCGCTCCACCAGACCCGTCTCGCTGGTCAGGAAGCTCAGCATGGCCTTGATCAGGCCCGAGTGGTTCACCTCGAAGGGCGAAATGTCGCTTTCCAAAAGGATCGTCTTCAGTTCTAGTAAAGCATCCAGGCAGTCATGGTAACTGCCATTCAGCTTGAAGAGGATAGCGGACAGCCGCTCCAGGACATTAGTGCCGCCGGCTGCCAGGCCGCCCAGCGACTGGCTGGCCAGCCATTGCCCATCCGAGGGCTGGGGGGCGGCCGGGCTGCTCTGCTTCTGGGCAGCCGAGCGCTTGGCCTCCTGCTCCGTGTAGCGCTTGAGGAAGTCGGTGGCCTGGTCACGGACCCATTGGCGGGCGCGTTCGCGGTTGGCCGCGGCCACGAGGTTGGCATTGGAGATGCTCTTGCTGATGGTGGCAGCCACGGCGGCCGCATTGGCATTGTGGTGATGATGGCCATGGTGGTGGTGGTGGTGATGGGAGGACGAACCGCCGCCGCTGCTGCTGCTGCTGGCGTAGGACAGGCCGCTGCCGGTGGAGGCATTGGAGGCGGTGGCTGAGTTTGTACTTGCGGAGTCCTTGGCCGGGGTGGACTGGCCCGAGGACTGCTGGTGGTGGTGGTGGTGATGAGATCCCTGACGACCCCAGCGGGCCGGATTGAGCGAGGCCAGGAAAGAGGATTTGGTCAGACTGCCACCTCCTCCTCCTCCTCCAGTAGAGCCTGTGCCAGTCGAGGCTGTGGCTGCATTTCCAGCACTGAAACGCGACTTGCTGGGCGCTCCTCCACTCGAAGTGCTCGGCGTGTTCCGGCCATGGCTGTTGCTCAGACCTGGAGGGCAGGAAAAAGGATTAGCTGGGCTTGAGTTATTTGGTGGACAACTTACTGGCTCGGCTGAGCAGCTCGTGCATGGCCGAGGCTGCCGTGGAAGTGGCCGTGGCGCTGGCTGTGTTGTTGGCCGCCGCGGCTGCTGCTTCTTCCTGGCGGGACTTGGAGCGCCCGCTGGACTGTGACTTGCGCTTGGGCGGAGCCTTGCGCTTCAGCATGTCCGTGACTTTATGCTGCAGGGCGGAGCCCGAGGAGCTGCTGGCTGCGGCCGCAGCCGAGGTCGAGGCTGCCGGGTACATCGACGGATCCAGCACGGCCCCCGAGTAGAGCACCTGCTGCACATGGGCAGCCGTGGACTGGGCCGACATCAGCTCTTGGCTTTCGTAGCGCGGATGCGGCTGCATGGGCGGCGGCGGTGGATGATGGAACTGCACATACCTGGGATCCCCGGCCTGGGGCAAGGGCGGCGGAGGCGCTGCTCCTCCAGCTTGTCCCGCTGCTGCTCCCGAGGCATAAACAAAGAAAGTGGGGGCATTGCTGCCGCCTCCGGCGGGGGCCGAGCTGCTGTAGTTGTAGCCGCCGGTGGGGCCCTCCAGCTGCTGCTTCTGGACGGCCACGGCATTGGCGCTGGCGGTCAGGGCGTTCATGGCATGGGAGAAGCTCTTCACCGTGTAGGATTGGTGCTTGGAGGAGTTCGGAGTGGTCGAGGCGCTGACAGAGCCTCCAGCGCCGGCTGATGGATTGCTGTCCAGGAAGAAAGGATTCACCTGCAGACTAGAGGCCGAGGCCGGGGCACTTTGAGAGCCCCCAGCATTCGGGGTGGCCAGCGGCTTGGGCGAGGGATTGGCGGCTATGGGATTGTTGGGATCCGTCAGCTGGCTGAACTGGTAGATGACTCCTTCGCGGCGGAAGTGGGTGCCAAAAATATCCGGCAACTGGCGCATGAGAATCTCCGCCATCTGCAAAGCTCCGACCACAATCCTCAGGTCATTGCTGCCCAGCATCCCGGCTATGTGGCTGGACACCAGCTGGTACTTGAGGACCTGCTGGAGCAGCTCCGGCGTGGCGTAGTAGACCATCCTGAGCAGGGCCCGCAGGCATTTGTAGCGGACATTCGGCCCGGCCGACGAGCTGTAGACCTCGTAAAGGACATTGAAGATGTGCTTGATGAAAATGGCGGCCAGGCCGCGCTCCTCTTTCAGGCAGGCTATGCGGGCATCCACCGAAGGACGACGCTTCTGCTGGCCGCCGGCTGAGGCTGCGGCTGGACTGCCATTGTTGTTGTCGTTGTTGTTATTGTTGGCGGCCGCCAAAGCAGCGGCAGCGGCTGCAGCAGCAGCTGCGGCTGAAGTAGAGGCCGACAGATCCTGGCCCGTGGGGGCCACGTAGTTGGGGTTGAGCTTGCGCTGGACCGGGCGGGTGGTGCCGGTGTCCTCGTTGATCTGCTGCATGGCATGGAAGTCGACGGTGTAGGTGCGTCCCAAAGTGCTCAGGCTCACCTCGTCCTCGGTGTTCTGGTGTGCGGCCTCGATCATCCGCGAGTCGATGGTGGAATAATTGTGCCAGGCTCCGCGGTCATCGCGCCATTGCCACTGCACTTGATCCTGGGTATTCAGCATCGGGCGATCCAACAAAGCATCCACGGCAAAGAGCCCATCCACTGGCAGACGCGGCATCAACTCACCTATGAGGCAGGTGAGCTCGTACAGCTCTGAGGGCGAGCGGGCGGTCAACTCCACGTGGGTGGCCGTGGCTCCATCGGCATTCTGCGGCGGCTCAGCGTTCCCAGTGAGCAAATAAAGCAGCGTGGCTGCTATGTCATTGCGTAGGAGCAGGATGGCCAGGTCCGGGCAATTGCTGCACATGAGGCTGAGCATGCGGACCACCGAGGTGAAGGTGCCGGTGTTGAGGATGGCCGGGGTCACCACTAGCAGCTGCTGGCAGTTCTTGAGCAGATCAGTGCTGGCTATTTCCTGGAGCCGCTTGGGGTCCTGCTGGAAGCTCTCGGTGAGGCGGCAGAAGGTGGAGCAAACGCTCTCCACGCACTTCTTGTCCTGCTGGGAGAGCAGGCGGGCCAAGACCGGCAGATTCTCCAGGACAAAGTGGAACTCCTCTGGGTGCATATTCAGGCAGCAGTTGGCGGTGATGGCCAAGGCCGCGCGCTGGGCCACAATCGAGAAAAAGTCCAGGTAGGTGAGGCAGGCCGAGATGCCATTGGCCTGGAGTATGGCCTTGTTGTGGCGCCTGGACAGGATCTCCAGGGCTGTGAGGCTCTGCTCGGCCACATCCATGCATTGGATCACCTGGAGCTTCTCCAGGAACACAGGCACAGCCTCCACCACAGTGCCCGAGGAGCGGGGCAGGGCCTCCAGCATGTAGGCCAAGGCCCGGCAGGCATTGTTCATGATGTCGAAGTTGTGCTCCATGCGGAGTAAAGTGATGAGGGCGGGCACCACCTGCTTGATGGGGAAGCCGGCCAGGGTGTCCTCGTTGCCCATGACCAGCATTTGGCACATTTCAATGGCCGCCTGGAGCTGCTGGGACTCATCGTGCGACTGCAGTCCCTGGAGCAGCTGGTTGGCCTTCGAGGAGCTGCTGTTGCCGATGGTGCGGTGGAGTATGTGGGTCATCCGGGGACCCAGGGCTCCGAAGAGATGTGGTGGCAGGCCGCGGGCCTCTAGGAGCGCCTGGAGGCGGCCAACTTCGCTGTCGTCCGATTCGGAGTCGCCGTGCTGGGCTGAGGCTGCGGCGGCAGAGGCCCCGCCAGCGGCTGCTGGCTGGTTGGCTGGCGTTGAGGAGCTGCTGCCATTGTTTGAGGATCCGCCAGGGCCAGCACCTGTGGCACTGCCTGCCCCTCCTCCTCCTCCGGTGGTGCTGCTGGCGGCAGTGCCCACGGCAGCGGCTGTGAGTCCAAGATTGGCGGCACCAATAACACCGGAAAGACCGGCGGCTGCGGCTGCTGGTCCGGGGGCGCCGGTTTGGTCGCGGGCGGCAGCGGCGCTCAAGGCGGCGGCAACGATGCTCAGATTTGTGGAATTCGGAACTGCGCGTTTGAAGAGAATATTA
Source organism: Lissocephala sabroskyi (assembly GCA_037075105.1). Taxonomy (NCBI): domain Eukaryota; kingdom Metazoa; phylum Arthropoda; class Insecta; order Diptera; family Drosophilidae; genus Lissocephala; species Lissocephala sabroskyi. The sequence continues at coordinate 2,758 of JBAMCP010002481.1, read as the reverse complement.
AAAAGTTCGTTATTATTAATATTTTCGTTGGGCATATTATTTTTTTTTTTCTGACGTTGTTGTTGCTGTTATTGTTGTTAAAAAGTGAGGGAAAGGCGAGACAGGCGGCCTGTCTAGGGAACAGCAAACTGACACCTAACGGAAAGGCCGTTTGATTCGAGTGGGTGTGTGGGAAAGGGACGGCTATAGAGACAAGATCGCGACGCGACTAAACGTGTGCGGGGTGTGGGGGAAGGAATAACGGAAAAAGCTGTGCTATCACCAAAAAAAAAAAAAGAAACCAAACGCAAAATCAAAGCCGTGCTGGGCGAGGGGGCGGGGGGTTAAAGTGAGCGAAATAAAAATAAATGAAAACAGTGTTGCCAAACGACCGTAAATGCGGGTTGAGTGTTGTAAAATGAGCGAAGCGTGCGTGAATGAACATGAGATCGTGTGTTGTGTGAGTCAGAGAGAGAAAGAAAGAGAGAGAGAGAGTGGAGTATGTAGAGTTGGTTTACCTGACGTCACTGGCTGTCCACCTGTATGGGGCGGTCCATTTGGCGGTTGTTGTGCCATCAAATTATAGGTTAAAGCATCCGAAGCTGCTGAGAATAAAACAATTGAAGTTTTTGCGATTTTGCTTTGGCAGAAGGACACAGAAGAGAGAGTTCGAAAGAGAGAGACAGACTGGGCGTGGATGGGGGCTGTGTATGTGTGTGTGTGGGGGGGTGGGGACTTTGTTGATGTTTAATTCAAAGGAACCAAAAAAAAAAAAAAGAAGAAAACTCAAACAAACAAAAGTTTTTCCGCACAGAACCAGAGAAAGAGGAGGTGGGGGGAGCCCAACTAAACCAACTTATAGAAACACCTTCACCAACTAAACAGAAAGTGGGTGGGGGGAGTTCTAATTAAGCGGACCACCTTCCCGGGGGCTCCCTAGCGACCCTAAGACGATTGCTCAGCTCTCGCGGCCTACAGAGTTGCATTTGGCACCACACAGGGTTGCATTTCGGTCCTTTTGCTGGCTGCTCTTCATCCGCGGGGCCTCCCTGGGGGCTTGCGCGTGGGTGTGTGTCTGTCCGACTGTCCCCACTTACCACTGCCGCCGGTGTGGTGGACTTTCCCCAGTTGCTGTGGTTGTTGTTGCTGCTGCTGTTGCGGATGATTGGTCCTGTAGCTGATCAAGAATCCTGGCTGGACAATTGTGGCCCGCGGCGGTCCTGGCGGCTGCTGCAGCTGCGGATGGTGGTGCGGATGCGTATGATGCGGCGGCAGGTGATGATGGCCAACCACAGCCTGTGGTGGTTGTTGTTGTTGCTGCTGCTGCTGTTGTTGCTGGTGTCGCACAGCAACCACAACTGTGTTGCCGCCCAGCTGCTGGTACTGATAGCTTGTGGGCGGCGGCAGGGCCTGCAGTTGCTGCTGTCCGCCGGGGGCACCAACAACAACCGCTGCTGCCGCACCACTCGCCCCAGCCAAGGGATGTTGCTGTGGTTGCTGGTGTAGGTGAAGTTGTTGCTGCTGCTGCTGCGGTTGCTGTGCGGTGGCCGTCGAACTTACACAAGAACCCGTCTTGCCACGAGAACTGCGCCGCAGTGAGGAATGTTGTTGGTTCGGTTGTTGTTGCTGCTGCGGTGGCACAAAAGTTGCTGCTGCTGTGGCCGTGGGAGGATACCGAGCCAATTGTGGTGTAAAGATCACACTGCCGCCTCCTGGAGCGGCTGCTGAGGGCGGCGGTGGTGGGCGGGCTCCTCCGCCTCCTCCTCCACCTGTGGATGTGGCAAAATGAAGTGGATGGTGGTTTGGTGGTTGGGATGCTTGTGGTGGTTGCAAATTCAAATAAAAATGCGAAGCCGCTTGTTGCTGATGATGATGTTGCTGTTGCTGCTGCTGTGGTTGTTGTTGCTGCTGGTGGTGATGATTGAAAAACGCAGCCGGCGCCAGGTAATGAGCCGCCCCTCCGCCGGTGGCATACTGATGATGCGGCAACGGCTGCGGCTGCAGGTGGTGCAGCCCTGGCGGCGGTCCCGGCGCCGCCCCGCCCCCGGCTGTGGCCTGGGGATAGTGGGCGGCCAGCGGCGTGTAGGGCGGCAGGGCCGGTGGCATTTGTAAGGCGGTGGTGGGCGTGGCCACACCATTAATCACAACAGCGGCAAAATCGGGGCCGGCAGCGGCCGCGGCCGCAGCAGCACCGCCGGTGGCACGTGCCGCCTGGTGGTGGCCGCCGCCGCCAGGCGCACGCTGATAGCCCGACGTTGTAACTGTTAACGGGGCCGCTGAGGCCTCGCGCTTGTGGATGGTGGGTGGTTGTTGTTGTTGTGGTTGTTGTTCTCCTTTTGGTTGACGCTGACGTCGGCAGCGACGTAGACGCCGACGCTGGCGGCTGCGGGCGGACGACGACAGCGGCTGCTGCAGCGGCGATTGTTCGGCTTTTGTGGTTGTTGTCGGCGGAGTGGCAGATAAACAGTGAGAGAGAGAGAGAGAGAGATAGAGAGAGAGGGGGGGTAGTGGGAGAACAACAGTTAAACGGCTTTAGCTTTTTTCGTAATTTTTTTTTTTGGGTTATTTTTGGTTGTTGTTCTTGTTGTTGTTGCAGCTACTCTACTACGTTAGTTGTGGTTGTTGTTGTATTTTTTGTATGATGCGAGATTTTATCGAAAAAATTATAATTGTTGCATGACTTTTTTTTTTCTTTTTTAAGGAACAAATTTAATATATTTTTTTTCTTTGTTAGTTTTTTTTTTGTTAATTTTGAAAAATATTGGTGGGTGGGGGGAGG
>JBAMCP010002480.1:0-12124 GCA_037075105.1 Lissocephala sabroskyi | reverse complement strand
CTTTCTCTCTCTCTCTCTCTCTCTCTCTCTCTCTCTCTTAACATATCTTTTTGTTATTCACTCAGAAACACGTGCATATCTTGGTTGGATGTGATGGCTATCGAATATGATTATCGGCATAAGTATCGATCTGTTGTAGGCAGCAACTCTGCAGATGGCAAACCTCAAAGCTCAGTTGGAGTTGACTTCCGCAGTGGACTACGCGGTGCTAATTCTCCTGAAGACGTCCAGGTGAGTCCTTATTAATTTGTTAAGAGAATAGAGCATTGCCTATAAATCGGCAAAGCTAGAATAGAGCTTCGCATTTAATTCAGCGAAACAATAAAATTGTTAAGTTATTAAGAGCTCGACTCGCCCGGGCCTCCGGCGGGTGATGGTGATTATATTCTGCGTAAACGTGGTCGTTAGTCCTACCGCCTAAATAAACGTTTGCGATTTAAGGCAAAGCAATACAAAAGAATCGGGAATGCGAAAAAATCCAAAAAGATGCAATTAAAAGGTGAGTGCGTTACATTAAGCTTCTCTCGCCCCCTCTCTCTAACCACCTTTTGCCATTCGCCCAGAAACGCGTGCATAGCATGGTTGCATGTGATGGATAACAAACATAATTATCGGCATGAGATATCGATCTGTTGTAAGAGACAACTCTGTTTGCAGATGGCAAATCTCAGATCAGTTGGAGTTGACCTGCGCAGTGGATCGGACGCGTAATTTTTCTCTGCGTAAGTGGGTGGGTAATAACTTAAAAACTCTTTTTACTTATTAATTTCTGTTTTCCTTTCCGCAGTCGGTTATGCATTTGCTTTGCCGCCAAGGCCGGATTCTTCTTAAAACAGGCTGCACTTAAGGCCCATGCGGATCAAAGGATCTAAAAGTGGCCGACTTGTGTTGTCTACGCGCGCGTGTGTTTTGCTTCTCAGCCTTTTATAGGCCTCCGCGCGCAGTCAAAACAAAGCCAAGTGACGCTAACGCGAGTGAGTCATGGCTGTGAATTGCGGATCGTTTGGTCAAAACGCGGCATGCGAGTGATTTTTGCCGCAATTAACGTTAATGGGCAAAGCCAGCAAGTCACCGACCACCAGCCACCCACCAGGCCTAACTGGCGGCCCGGCCATCATCCCATTATATAACTCAATCAACACCGTCGACCGCCGATTGCGGTTCGTTTCGAGTTCAGTGGAATTTTGGCGCCAAAGGACGTTTAGCTCCACTCACAGCAACAGCGCATGCCCCGGCCATGGCCATTCAGAGTTCCATGTCCTGGTCGAGTGACTTTCGGTTTCCTTGGCCGCTCAACACTGAGCGCCAGCTCAGTCCGTGGCCAGCGTTCGAGGCGCCTTGGTTGTTCCACCGCTGGAAACAAAACCGACAACAACCAGCCGCTTTACGTTTTTGTTTCTTTCTGCTCCTCGCGTTGTTGCGGCTCCTCCTGCTCTATTGCTGTTGCTGTTGCCTTTGTTGTTGTTACTACTTCCATTGTTGCTGTTATTGCCTCGCTCGCCTCAATCAGCCCAGCCGCTGCCGTCGGCAAGTGACAAAAAAAATTCAAACAAACAAAACAGATTCCGGTGCGTTTAATAGAAAAATTTCCGTGTGTGTGTGCGTGCGTGTAAGTTTTTCCCCTTTTCATATTTGAAATTCTCATTCTTACCCAAAAAACAACTGCGCTTCCAGGCTGCCCCACACTCCCCTACCCCGGCCGCTCCAGCCTGCACACGACGAATAGCAAACGCACCGACGGCGGCAGTGATATAACAGCCGAGAAGGAGTAGCAGGCTGCCTGCTCCTCGGAGTGACGACTGCCCGCCCGCCCGCTCGAGTGGGTGGAGGGCGAGGCGCGCTGTACTCTCCACCGCCACCGCCAGCCCCATCGTAATGGCCATCAATTGAACCGAGCGCACGACCACGACGACGACTACGACGACGCTGCAGTCGCAAAAATCCCAACGAAAGTGAAAAGCGATACGCATCCGGTGGACCCTCCAGCCAGCCCCGCACACACGCGTGGCGAGGACAGCAAGCGAGGTAAGTCATACGAACACATTCCTTTAATGGCCGCAATACGCGTAAATGGCTAGAAAATTATAGCCAGCATGGCGTAATTTGCGGCGGCCAACGGCCTTTCCCTCCCAAAATAAAACAAAACAAAAGTGACGGTAGCCACACGCAACCCGGGAATTAACATACCAGGACTCTCTCCCCTGTCTCCAACCAAGGATACAATTCATTCACATATAAATCATGGCCGACCACCCGGCGTATGTGCAATGCGGGGTGCGGCGCTCAACCGACTGACAAGCGCATTTCAACAGCCACTCATCCCCCCTCATTTACGCTTCACTTCTGGCCACGTTCCCAGCTGTGTGTTTTCGCGGCTGAGCGGTTTTTTAGTTTCCCTATATGATTGCATTGCCATCGAATTGCGAATGCGACTGCCAGTGGAGTGTCAGGGCAGTGGAAAATAAACGATGACAGGCCTGCCCCGCTCAGTCAGTTTGGCACGTGCTCCATCAATATTTTCGGTCGGCCCAGCCGGCGCTGCTCCAACGAGGACAAGCATCCTGGGAGGTGGGCTGCCTCGGCTTTCCCTAATTCGGTTATTGTGTCTGCCTGCCCCTTTTTTTTGGTCCTCGTCAAAGCCCTTGCTCGATTACCTTTTGCATTTTCTGCACGGACTCTGCCATGTTGGCCCACTGACAAGGGTTTCAGGGGCATCCGAAATGGAAGGATTATCTTTATTTTGGGTTGGGGGTTTCCGTTTCTACCCGGGGAACTGCCAGCGATCTTTCTGGTATTGGGGAATGCTCTTTATTTAATCTTTCGTTGGCCTTTTAAAGAAATGCCCTAAGTTTTGGTAAGGGACCTTCAGCTTTTTCTTCTTTCGGTCTGCAAGTCTACTATTCTTCTTCTACTATTTTTGGGAGTCCCGTGTTTGCTGTTTCTTTGATCTATTTTTGGACAATTACCCAGAGATATAATACTTATTGGAATTAGTGATATCGGATATCTTAAAGCCGAAGAGATTGCTAATAATTTCTTTTTTTAAATCCCACATATCCGATATCTTTTAAAACCAGCTGTTTTATTTCCTTAAGTTTTGTGAATTCCAATTCTTATGGAAGTAAAACTTATTTTCGGTTACCTATCCTTTAATTGCTTTTAGAGACACCTCCATTCCCTTTTATCAGAACAGGGAACTGTCTCAGTTTCTTTCTTATTTACCCGTTCTTACTTTAAAGAACCAACCTCTTGAGATATCGAGGGAATAAAACAAATCTTTCTCTATAATTTAAAGACTTATTAAAATTTTGAATTAACTTTCCTGTAAATCTTTCAATTAGCCCAAAGCCTATTATAATTATCCGTTCCAATTATTTGCAAGGTCTTTTATAGTTCTTCAAGGAATATTCTTTTAAGTAAAATTCTTAATAATAATTTTATTTCTCTTGACTTCCGCTTCTTTACCTGATCACCAAGTTTAATTAATAACTTTCTCTTGACCGCCGTTAAGATCATTTTGGGGAGAGATTCCCTTTTACTTTTATCCTTAAACGATAAATGAGTGCAGCTCTCTCCATCGATTCTTCTTCAGGATGACAGAAGATGGGCTTTCCATTCCTCGTAGTTAAGGAATCCTTTCTCCTTTTATTTGTTTTCCTTCCTTCCACTGGTCTGGGTGACCTTTTGGGGCTTCTGGGGAGCATTTTAATCACTGGTAATTCAAATTTATTTGCATTTTTCATAAAATTACCTACCCCACACCCACACACACTCGCACACACACCCGCACACATGTGCATGAATAATGAAATGAAACTTCATTCGGTTGAATTTCCCTTGATGCACACAAACCGGCAAAAGGACTAACGGCTCGCATATGAGAAAACTTTACGGTTACTTTCGCATGCACGGCCAAATTAATGTCGGTTCCGGGCCCCCCCGTCCGTCCGACCGTCTCGCTGGCCTAATTATTTATGTAAATTGAATTTACAAAAGCCGAAAAAAAAATCATTTCCTTGTGCCGCCGACGGATGTGGGGATCCGTAATCCCGCATAGGAATCGCCAACGCCGCAAACATCCTTCCATCTGCTACCGTTATCCTTGGGCCCGCCTGCCTCTCATGCGGGTTAAGGAGCCTCCTGAATGCGGTTAATTAGCCGGCCGCCCCGAAACAGACCGCCCATAAAACGGTCAACGCAGGTTCAAGGAACCGCCGGGGACCCCAGGAGCCACCTGATCCCCGCCAGTTGGCATATTTCCTTTTACGACCTTCGTCGGGCTGAGCGATCTCCGGACGCGTCCAGTCAGCAGGTTCCCAGCCAGCAAATCTGTTTGTTTAGGAACCGAGCGGCCCCTCAACCCCTATAAATAGACTGGCCGGCCGGGGAGATAAGATTGCCGGGGGCGGTGGGAGGCCAGCGGGCAGTCGTGGCCGAGCGGTTAAGGCGTCTGACTAGAAATCAGATTCCCTCTGGGAGCGTAGGTTCGAATCCTACCGACTGCGCAACTTAACGGTTTCTTTTTGCCTTTTCCTGCCCGATTTCCTTTTGTTGTTGGCCATGTTGATAAAGCAGTTTATGACAGCACGTGGCCCATAAATTTGTTGCGGCCCAGTGACCGGGCTTCCTAGCCGTTGCCTCCCACCAGTTCCGTCCGTTGACTCCGCCGACTACTGATTTTGGTGGCTACTGTACTTGGCCGCCTGTCAGACAAGTCGGCGCTGTTTGCCGTCTGCCACGAAGTCTGACACGCGCTGGGCTGGAAAGAGTATGCGATTCCAATCTTAACAAATGATCCGAAAAGAGCAAGTCATCGTCGGTGGTCCTGCAAGGAAACGTCCTTTGAATTTATTAAAAAAAAAGAAGCCACGAGCAGAAAACAAAACTTAACCGCTCGCCAGGCTCACACGGCGCGGCTGTCTCCTCCTTTTTTCATGGCTCATAGCGGCCCATAATCATTTATTTTATTTTGTTCAGGCCGGCAGGGCTGTGTGTGTCCTTTGCGGACTTCCTTTTCGCCTATTCTGAGTCACAATCGGGCGCTGCGGGCGGTCGGGCGTTTGATTCTTTTAGGTGCTCCATTCGGTGGCGCGCATATTTTATTGGTCATGTAAAATGTCTAAACAAAATAATTGCCCGCCTGGCACGAGACCCCCCACCCCTCGCGCTTGTTTAGTCCTTGTATGTTTTTTTCAATGCCGCCGACCCGTTGGGTGGCAAGGTCAGGGGCCTTTTAATTTATTTACTCCTCGATTTTTGCCATTTAAATGACATGCCAGAAAAATCAGAAAACAAATAAAATTCCAACTAAAAACAAACCCCCCACCCCTCCAAAGGGGTCAAAAGGGCAGAGGGGTGGGGGGGATGAGGCAACCGCTGGGCTAATGGAAAATGATAAGATTGCCCGGAGAAAATGAAAATGGGAATAACGATTAATTTCCCCCGCGAGTCAAGTGAAAATTTAGAACTTGGCAAAGGCGCAAAAAGAAACGAGCACAACTGTACCTCGGCAAACGCCAAAAGCACCGTTAGATAGGCCCGCTGATTACTCTATTAAGGTGGCCAGGCAAAGGATAAAACAGATTTTTCAGTCCTTAAGATCGTTAGGCTGAGTTAGAAACTTTTAACCCGCTTAGTTTCTCAAACACAACTGTACTTTTATTTTTCCCTGCCCCACGTTCTTCTGAGGCTTTTGCAGGGCTTAGCGGGCTATAAATTCCCAGAAAGCTGGGCCATTAATTAAGCCAAGCGCCTAACTAAAGTCCTTTGCGGGCACAGTGACTCTGATTTCCCAGAAAATTTCTCGTTAACGGTATTTTTTTGTGTGGTTCGCGGAAGTCGCGACTTTAAGGACCTTCAACTGGGATTAAATGGGTTAAAAATCGAATGCAAAATGCAAATCTCTTCTTCGTCCTGCAGCTTGGAATTCTTAGACCCGCTTTATTTAACTTTTGAAAGCCTCCACTTGGCAGACAGAAGACTAAAACTTCTAAGAAGCTTAAAGAGTTGGCCGCCTAGGGTCAGCGAGTCCTGAAGGACACACTTAATGCTCTGCCCAATTGATCACTTGTCGGCGAAGTTGAAAGCCTCGCTGCTCAGACTTCTTAACGAGCCGTCGCCAGGACCCTCGGCGGAAAGTGTATAAAAATGAAAGCCTCGTGGCAGGAAAAAAATAAGTTGGCAACGCTGCCAAGTCCCCCAAGTCGCCTTGAGGCTTTGCCCAGCCACCGTTGCCGCTGTTCAGGGCTAATTGAAAGGGTGTCGCGTTGTCCTTCCCTCCCGGCCAACCGTCCGACGGAAAATGTGGTCCAGTCTGTCGTTTAATTTGATCGAAGTTGACCATAAAATTTGAATGCTTTTTGCACTTCACTGCATCTTGCCAGCAGGACGAGGGGGCCGAGGGGGGTGGGCAGCGGTTAGCCAATAAACTGAATGCGATTTTCGTGCTTTTTTTTCGGCCCGAGTCCATTGCAAATGTTTGCCCATAATGGCGGCTTTAAATATTCGTCCGAATGCACACACAGATAAGCGAACCACAGACAACCACACGAGCATCATCAATCGAATTGAATTGCGGCCCTGGCGTTTGTCAAAAAGGACCGACCGCCCCACCCACCTGTGGGGTGGGCAGAAACTTTGGACGGCCAGGCGACTGGGCTGCTGGGTGGTTCTATTTTTGGGGCTGCCTCTGTGTGTGGCCAGAAATAACCACTTGAGGGCTAACGGGTTGAAAAGCCGTTTGAATTGCAAAATTCAAGCCGATCAACTGGCGGCGATAATGGGTAATTTCTGTTTTCGAGGACGAACACCTTTTAATTGCCAGGCTGCGGCGAACGTGGCTTATCTTCCTTGAAGATGTCCGCAGCAGTTTGCCAGTCACACGGGCACGCCGACAGCCAGTCACCCAGGCAGTCAATTTATTGCCAAGTCGGCAAATTAAAATGGCGGCGGTTATTTCTCCAACTTGCCAAGCGGGCGAGTGCCGTGGGGGGGGGGGGGGCAAATGTATGTAAATGTGCACTTGCAACAGCAGCCCCAGTCGACCGTTAAGTGTGTGGGCGTGTGTGTGTGTGTGTGTGTGCGGCCCCAGGCGTAGCTGGGATCCTTGTCATTGTCAGCAGGTTGGTGTGTTTACCCAGCGTTCGCGTTCTTGTTGTTGTTGCTGTTGTTTGTCTTGTTGGCCTTTCGCCCCGGCACTTGTCGCGCATTTGCATGCGTGTGTTTGTTATATAAACCCAGGGGGTGGGGGGGTCCAGCACGAAGATGGCACCGGAGAATTGTCTTGCGGTATTTGACTTTATGATGACGCCCTGCTTTTGTTTACTTTGCATTGGCTTAAAAGGGTTTACGCCTCCGTTGTCTACTCCTTCCCCGCGTCCGTCTCCTTTTGGTGGAAACTTTTTATTACAAGATTTACCTTGCCTACTTTTGAGGGTCGCCGCAAATGTCGCAAGGCAGAAGCCAAGTTGTCAATTTTCCTAGTTTTTCTTTTTGGTGGGCCCAATAAATTTTGCCCTAAACTTTTCATATTGAATCCGAATGACTTTAGGGGAGGGGGTGGGCCGTCTGTTGTCTGTCGTCCCTGCCGGTTCCGTTGTCGGTCGCCGTGCTAATGAGATGCAACAAAGCCAACGTCAAGGTTTGTTTACATCCGTTGCAGCGAAGGTGGCGACGTTTACCGTCTGTCTGTCTGTCCTGGCTTACTGATTGCGGCAGTGGCAGTGGCAGTGACAGCCACAACAGCTGCCACTTGCACTTTCATCAGGGGCAGGGACACGACTTTGCAACAATGCAACAAAAGCTGGCAACGGATGGATGAAAATGAGAGGACGGCCGCCTTAGCCTTGGCGGCGGCACAATTCCGGATTTGTTGGACAGAAATTAAGTCCCCTTGGACTTGCTCTTGACTTTCTCTAACAATGGGCGGTTTTGTTCTTTTTACTTGCAGTATTCCTCTGGCAGTACTTTGGAGCACGTCGTCTTTAAATGAAGCAACATGGGAAATGGCATGAACAAGGTGAGTGCATAAGTTTTTCAAATTTGCCCGCCATGTCTCGCAGCAGTGAGCTATACGTCAAGCAGGCAGGGTTGCCAACTCGTAGGTTCAGAGTATCGAAACGCAGGGTTGTAATCGATTTCCTTTGTTCTCTCAACAACAGCGTTGCATTCGATAAATGTTTTTAAATCGCCGCCTTCGGGCCTCAGAATTCTGAAATTAATTTACAAAATTAAAAGTTTACGCATATTCACGGGCCCTCAGACTGTGTTACGTACGTTCATTCAAAAGCTCAATCGTACAGTTATTACTTTGCTGCCAATGCCAGCAGTCAACAAATTTTGAGGCAAAATTACACAAAAAATTTAAGGCTAAAATGTTCACATTCGCAGTGGGAGAAACTGCGCCCTTCGGAATGCGCGAGGTGGCAGCCAACCCCTAAACCTTCCCTATCCTACGATTCTCACACAAAATTCGCCTTCGCAGGTCTTGCCGGGGCTGTATGTGGGCAACTACCGGGATTCCAAGGATCAGCAGCAGCTAGACAAGTTCAAAATCTCCCACATTATAGCCATACATGACAGTCCAAGACGCCTACTGCCGGTGAGTAAAATGATCTCTCTGTCTGTTCTTTTATCATCTCTTGACTCTCTCCAGGACAAACACTATCTGTGTGTGATGGCGGCCGATACGCCGGATCAGAATTTGTCGCAATACTTCTCCGTCTGCAATGATTTCATACACGCTGCTCGGCTGCGTGAAGGAAATGTGCTCATCCACTGCCTGGCGGGCATGTCTCGATCGGTGACCGTGGCCGTGGCCTACATCATGACGGCCACGAATCTCAACTGGAAGGAAGCGTTGAAGGTGGTGCGCGCTGGTCGCGCCGTAGCCAATCCCAACACTGGATTCCAAACCCAACTCCAGGAATTCGAGATCTACAAGCTGCCCGAGGAGCGCCGTCGCCTGCGTGAGCGCTTCCCCTCCTCCGCCCTGGAGCAGCTGGACCGCATCAAATGCGGCACAGCCTTGGACAACTACCAGGAGCTCCTGCAGAACCGTGACATCTGCGAGGGCAACTGTTCGCGCGGCGAGAAATGCCCAACCGGTGAGAATCCTTTGGGTGACCCGGCCACCACCACCCCGTTCAATATATCGCCCAACGTGTCCTTTACCCTGAACCTGGCCGTTGACAAATGGAAAAAGCAGACCTTCAGCCGCGATCCCGACCAGGAGAGTGTCGACTCTCAGGGCAGCAGTTCCGGCGAGGATCTCATGCCCAATGTGCGCTACTACAACCCGGACGGTAACATCGGTCGGTTCGTCAATGCCCTGGACGAAGATGCCGACGAGGATGTCCGGCACAGCAACTGCACAGCCCACATGAAGCGCCTGGCCAAGCAGTTCGAGGAAGAGCAGAAACGCCTCCAGCAGGAGCAAAAGAGCCTCCTCAAGGGCACCGGCAAGCTGAAGCGGCGCAAGAACGCCACGCGCCTGGCCAACCGCAAGGCCTTCACCGAGGCCCCCGTCAAGGATTAGGCCAATAAACGCAGATAGATATTCCGCAGCACAGCACGCCGGAAACTAATTGCTTTTCGTTTGCTTTTGTCCTTCCCGCAGGTGTGTGTAATATGGATCCATCGAAGGGTTTGTTCCGGCGCCGTCCGTCGAGCGCCTCCACCCACTCCCGGCTGCGGACGGCCTCCTCCACTACCACGAACACGCTGACTGTTGGCGGCAGTGGGAGTGCCACCGCCACCGCCCAGTCCTGCCCCACATCCCCAAAACACTCGCCGCTGCCCAGGCGGTCAATGGGCGGCGGCGAGCACATGATTCCGGAGGACGAGGAGGCCGTCCACCAGCCGCAGCCGGCGAGCTCAACTGCCAGCACGTCCGCGGAGGCAGCCGAGTATGCGGCTGCCATCGAGGACGCCCGGCGGGAGCTCCATCAGCGCCAGCAGCTCCAGAGGTCCCCATCCCGCCACAGCGTCAAAGGCAGTGGGAGCGGCGGCGGTGGCAGTGCCGCTCCCAGCAGCACGGGTCGGGTCAGCAGCGCTGGCAGCCGGCGCGACCCCGCAGCCGTCGAGAGGGAGCGGGAGCGGGAACGCGAGCGGGAGCACTCCGCGCAGCTCCAGCGAAGCGCCAGCACGGTGAGCGGCTTTGGTACGCGGCCACGCAGCAGCCCGGCCGGCCTGCATGCCTACACAGGTGAGAGGCCAGTCAGGAGTCCTTAAGGATCCCATTAATCCTTTTGTTTGCTCGCCAGGCTCGGTGCCCTCCTCCGTCCATGGCTCGCGGGTGGATCTGCGCGAGGTGGACAAGGGATCGGCCATTTACCTGGGCTGCTCGGCCCCCAGGGCGGCCTCCACGCTGTCCATCTCCTCGCGCGGCTCTTCGGGCGGCTCGGCCCCGCCTTCGCCTTCCCACACGCCGCCGGCCAGCCCGCGGCAGGGCGTCAAAAGGTAGGGACTCCTGCCCTTCCATCCTGCGTCTTATATTCTCGTCTGCTTGCAGGTCCACCAGCCTCATTAAGAAGCCAAGATGAAGGCAGCGGCAGGCAGGACTCGAGGACTTTTATCTACTCTCCGCATTCTTTGTGCTTCGCTTCGCCATTCGCGCCAGGAAGACTAACTAGCGACTAACGAGCACCACCTCCACCTACCGATTAGCTGTAACTTTGTTAACTGTCAACTGCTCACCGCCGCCGGTCCATGCAGCGCAGCGAGGCGGCCCCAAGGTGCCCCCCCTTTTCCGCACAATCGAGATTCCTTTTTCTTAGGTTGAAAATTGTTGAGCGATTTTCAAGGAAAATTTAATTATAAGATAACCCACACACACACGCACACCAACACACATATGTTTGGCCTTGGAGCAGAGGCTCATCTGCTCATTTGTTAGTTTTGTAATTGGAACCACAGCCGGAGGGCAGGTTCCGTCCCTTCGGCTTGGCAGGAAAGCCCGAATCAAATTTATATACATAGAGTTGCATATTTTCGAGTAGGTTTGAAATTGAAATTGTTGTTGCAATATTTTTACATATGCGAGATTTTTTATAGCAAACGGAGAACCGGAAAAACGTTATTATATTTCTAGAGTATATGAAGCCCAATTGTTGCGTAATTAGTAAAAGTTGTTGCATTGTATAGCGAAAAAAAACACTAAATTCGATTGCAATTATAACCGAAACCCACGGCAAGCAATAAGTTAGGAGATTTTTTAAGAAACACCAAAGCAATTAATGTAAACGCATTGGAAATGTGGCTTAAAGCTTGTGGCTTACGTGCAAATTGGTTAGCAATTTGTCCAATAACAATAATTATAATCCGCATCAAATGTTTGTAAATCCACGAATCGGTTTTTAAATCCCTAAGCTTTAAAACATTCGAAAGTGTCTCCAAAAATCAAACCTAATATAAAAAGAATGTTAAATTTTAAACTCACCAAATGTAAATTTAGTCCTTTAAGAAGGAAAGTCGGTCAGTTGCATCGCTCGCTCGCTAATTCCTCGCGGCCTGTTAGCGCCATCTAAGAGTGAACTCCTGAAACTCGACTTTGCTATCAGTCGTGTTATCCTTTCGCCCGCCTCGTTTTCCCTTTGATTGTTCTTCTATTAGTCTGTCTGCCGCGCTATCCTTTTGTCCTTTGGAAAAACAAATAATTCTAATTCTAGGATTTCTATTAGTCAAATTATGTGGTCTCCGTCTGTTGAGCCGTCGTCCTGGGCGGGTTGCTGTTAGCCTATTGGCCAATCTATTGCAATGGTAAGTGCAGTAAAATATTTCCTTTTACATTAATTACATTTTTAATTAAGTATATTTTTCTTACAGGACTAATCCATCTTCAAACGAACATCTACAGATAATTTTTATCCTTAAAAAGACGAAATAGTTGTCGGGTTTTTAACCGCCTATTCTTTAAACCCTCTGGATGTGCCATTATACCAGGAGGTCCTTTTACCAGGACATGAAGGGCTGACCGTCTACCCCAGGAAAGAGTGGATCTCCAGCTGGCTGGATGTTTGCTATCATTTTTGTCATCATACGCTTTTCGGAGCTTCCACATTTCCATACCGAATATTTTATTTAATTACACCTAAAACAAAAAAGTCTTTATCTCCAAAACAATTAA
>JBAMCP010002479.1:0-12125 GCA_037075105.1 Lissocephala sabroskyi | reverse complement strand
CGCAAGGATGCCGGGTATGGGTAATGCCTGCTATACACCGGTGTGTCAGATGTCGTCCTAATTTCTCCTTTCACGGCTGTGGTGTACGTTAATTTTTCGTCGGGGTCAGCAAAAACATTCTTATTTGCATCGAGTATTTGTTGCAGTTCTCGTCTTTGTGATTCGGTTAGATGCCCAGTTATAAATTCGATGTTGTTTGCTGCCTGAGTGGTTAGTTGCTTAATTTTGACCCTGTAGTTTCCGTTAAGGATGAGTACGTCCATTCTAAAATCTATGACCGCGTTCAATTCCTTGAGCGTGTCGTTGCCAATAATGCCGTGAAAGGTTTTGAGTATGGGAAGCAAGAAAAATTTAAAAGGAGGGTAATGTGGACCGAACAGTCCTAGAAATGTATGGTTTGTTATGGGAGTTCTGCCTCCTACTGAGTTAGCGTAAAAATTTGCATTATTCGGTCTGCGGTTTGTTATTAAGTTAGTCTGGATATAATTCAGGTTCGAACCAGTATCAATCAGAAATTTTAGAAATTCTCCGTTCTTCGTTCTGCATTGAATATAAGGCAGGGAAGAACGATTTAGCCTAAAAAATGGACCTCAGGAGCAATGACGGCTGTTTCGTTACTACCTGAGTCACTTCCTGGGATGGGTAGCTCAGGTAATTCCATAAGCCCTTTTTGCTGTTGTTCAGCAAAGTAATCGGCCCATTGCTCGTTTAGATCAGCCAGATACTGTTCTTCCGTCACTGTCCCCTCGTCCGTCTGTTCTGCTAGGCCCGCCGCAATGTGGAATTGTCGCTGGAATTTCGGTGGAGGGGCTCCGTTACCGAGCGAAGGAGGGCGTTTGACAAACGGGTCTATCGGCTGGGGCCTATTCATATAATTGACCATTTTGCTGTGCATTGATGGGTCAACTTCCATCGGAACTGGCTTCGGTTGAGGCTTTGGACCCTGGGGTCTCGCATCTAGGAGAGTATGCGTTTCTCTGCTGCTGATTCTCTACAACTTCGCACAAATGCAGTGCGTGACTGAGATCCCTAGGCTCCTTCATCGCCAAATGTCTTGGCAAATCGCCATTTAAACCTCGTATGAAGGTGTCCAAAGCTTTCTCACGGAAGACTCTCGTCAATGCTCTTATGCTTTCAGGCGACTCTTCTTGGGCACTGACCTGATTCAAGATTAAGGAAAGCTGATGGTACACTGCTTGGTAAAATTCAGTGATAGACAGCTTGCCTTGAATCATTGAAAAAAGCTGATACTCAAGGGTTTTGAGATCGCGTTGATCTGCATATTGCTTTGATAAGCACCTCGAGATCGCTTTCCAATTTAACGGGGTATTATATGACTCGAGAAATTTTTCGGCTTCGCCGACGATATGAGTTCGGACCGCTAAGGTTAGCAAGTAGTACCTGAACGTGTTCTCCTGACCTTCATAAGTTTTCATTATGCGGTCAACGTTCTTTTTCCACGAGCTAAAACTTGCTTTATCCCCCGAGAAGTCTTTGATTAACTTCGCTATATCTGGTACCTTTTCTTGGTCTGGATTCAAGGGAGTGGCATACTCTACGTCTTTGAGGGATTCGAAACCTTCACTGTACTCTTCGCTTAATGTTTCTTTAATTAAGTTCTTGAGTAGTGTCCTAAGCCCAGGGGAGCTGGTCGGATCAATGGTACTAGACGGTGTACTAGTTGTTGTTCGTCGGAAACTTGACCCTGTGGTTCCCATACGAAGGTTGGCCATCGATTCGTTTAGCTCCTGATCAACCATCTTTATAACGGACAATGCGGACTGTAGTAACGCGAGGGGAAAACTTCTATTAAAAGTTTGAGGACACCGGCAAGGGACTTACGGTCGAAGTTTACTGGATAGTAATTCGGCCGTAAATTCTATATAATTTGTTTCTTACTTTCTAGTTTGTTATAAATTGCTTATATTTTGATTCAAAACCAGTGGCTGGTTTGCTCCTTCTACCTTCGAGGGTCCCGTAGGAATCGTAAGGTTGGAGTTTGTTATGAGGGTTTTATAATTTGTTATAATTTTACTTTTGCTGATCGTTTTCTCTTAATTTTAGTTTAGCTTTGAATTCGTTTTCTTTGTTTTGTAACTTAAATAATATTTTTTTCTTATTTACTATGCTTACGCTAAGAGATACATCCGGTGAATCTTCCACGACGGTCCTCTGGGTGACTCCTTTTTATCCTGTGGCTATAGCGACTTGTGGATTACTGCGGACCCTCGGTGACACTTTCTACGTGGAGTCCTGCGGACGGACACAACAGGACGTTCAGCGGCAGAATTTTATTTTGACCACGTTCAAATTTTTGCGGCACCGTTGGTTGTATCGGCACTATTATTCGCGGTTGTTAATTAGCAACTAAATTAAGGCGCTCTCACTTTAACAACTTGACCTTCGGGCAATTTTTTCGCGACGCAATGAACGGGTCCCTGCTCGGGCGCCAATTAACAAAACTTGGTTAGTTTGCTTTAAAAACACAAGTGCTTTATTGAGTCGTTGAATTAGAACTGACTTAAACAATCTAAATTGTTAAACATAATGCCTCTGCTGCTGGTGTCTTCTTGCTGTCGCTGCAGTCGCTGTCGCCGCTGCAGGTGCTGACCAGGCGCACGTGGCGGATGTCTTGCACACGCTGAAATTATGCTTGGGTAATGCACTTTAAGTGCATTCACTTTGGCAGCCGCGGAATGGAAAATGCTGATGAGGCTTATGGGCTGTCATTGACCCTTACATGAATGAATGAAGATCGTATTCGCTCTTAACTCATTCATTTCGGCAGCCACGGTATGGAAGTGCTGACGAGGCTTATGGGTTGTCATTGACCTTTACGGAAATGCATTCCGAGTGGGTTAGGTCGTATTCGTTCTTAACTCATAAGAGGATAGCATAGATAGTCAGCACAAAATTTTAAAATGCAACTAGGAACTCCGTCAGGGCCGGAGGAGAAATTGCTTTTCAAAGATCTCATACTCAGAAGGAGATCATCATGTTCGATTTTAGGAGAGAAGATAGGATTCATGCAGCTAAGGGTAGGGTAAGGTTCGGTGGATTTATATGAGGTGGAGGAATAGGTAGATGGAAGAAATCAGCGAAGAGGTTAGCACAATGTAGATCGGAGGTAGACGTAGTGGTTTTAAAATACATAGAGAGAGAAAAACTGGAAGATCTACGCTTTGAATTAACGAAATTATAAAAAAGTTTAGGATTTTTAAAGAGGTTGCGTTTGCATTTGGATAGGTAATTATTATAGCAGAGATTGTTTAGTAGAATAAATTGGGATCCGACTAATTGAAACTTCGTAAGATCTGCAGAAAAACCGGATTTTAAATATTTTTTTTTTTTACAACAGAAGTAGGCAATGGAGGAGCGCTAAGAGAGGGGAACAGGTTAAGAGAAACTTGAAGCGTGGGATGGTAGAGGTTCTCAGGCAGGTAAAGTGAATCAACCCTTGAGACTTCAGGGATAGAGGGATCAGATACAAAGATAAGTTCAAGAAGCCTACCGATAGAGTTGGATATAAGATTAATTTGAGACAGTGATATGTCAAGAAGACCATCAATAAAGTCGTGGGACGCAGAAGACATCAGACTATTAGAGACAGAGGAGCGAGACCATAACAGGTGAGGAATATTGAAGTCACCGAATATCAGAAGTTGGTCAAGGTCAGGAACTTTGTCCGCTAGGATTTGAAGGATGGATAGTTGTTCAAGATAAGTGGATATATGCGAGTTCGGAGGGATGTAGGAGCAGGATAAGAAAATGGAACAGTGCGGAAGGGATACCTTTACCGCAATGAATTCAATAGAACAGGGAGAAGGAAACGAAATTGATTCCGCAGATAGAGTTGATCGAACCGCGATTAGAACACCACCTCCTCTGCCATTAAGGCGGTCACATCTGAAGATATTGAAATCATTAGTAAATATTTCAGATGATAGAATATGAGATTTTAGCCGTGTTTCCGAAAAATTATTACTGGGGTATGGAAAAATGGGCTATTAGAAAAAAGGAAGGGAAGTTTGCCAGAAATCCCTCTAACATTTTGGTATGAAATACTAAAGTAAAGGGAGTTCTTTAGTTTTTTTGGATGAGGAAGAGAGGCTATATCGGGACGTGGGCGCATTCTGAGAGAGAACTCATGAACAATTGTATGAGTAGGCCAGAAATCGCCAGATACAATATTAGAAAAAAGGTTGTGGGGAGCATGAATTTTAAAAGAGGAAATTGATCTGGGAGTGGAGAACTTAAACTTCTCTACTGCCAAATCGGGACAGGAGAGTTTTGAAAGGATGAATGATTTCACATCGTCTGCGGTATGATTGGGAGACAGGCGGGAAACAAAGATGGATTTTCGAGGAGGAATGGCTACAAGGCCCTCCTATGAGGTTAGGAGGGACGGATTTACTAGAGATAGAGGGGGGGTTTAGTGAATCACTATTAGGGTTTAAAGGAGCGTAAAGGGGGGGGGGGGAAAGGTTGGGATATTGTTTTTCTTCCGTTTAGGGGATTTGTTTACAATTTTAGGGTTCTCAAAAATGGATTTTAAGGAGTTAAATCTATCATGCAAAGATACTGAGCCCTTGACATATACAGTGGGGTGAATTTATCTCCCAACCTTCTATTCCTTTTAATGTAGACGGTTTCTCCCACATCGAAGATCCTATTTTGCCTAGACGGGTTGCATCTGGTCAAGGTGTTCGTTTGAGCGTTGTCGAGCTCTTCCGAGCTTGAATGTACCGTCTCAATTGGTGTCTTGTTCCTAACAGAGTGTATCGATCTGTTATAAAGCAAGGTAGCCATAACCGTCGATTCCACTGTGTCATGTGTTTTCCCGTCCATAACCAGAGCTGTGGCGATTTCTTTCAATGTACTGTGGAACCTTTCCACCTGTCCATTCGAGGTGCTGTGTAATGGGGGCGTATTGACTACGTCAATGTTAAAATAATTTTTTATACCCTGTACCTAAGGTACAAGGGTATAATGTGTTTGTGCGAAAGTATGTAACATGGAGGTGACGTCGTAGACCCCCAAAGTTATACCCAATATGCTTAGAATGAATAGAGAAATCGATCTAGCCGTGTCCGTCTGTCTGTCCGTATGAACAAAAGGATCTCAGAGACTATAAGAGCTAGAGCAACGAAATATGGGATTTAGACTCGTTATATATGCAGGCAGATCAAGTTTATTTTTTTTTCCGATGCCACGCCTCCTTTCCGCCTTAATTTTTCAAACACAAATAACTTTTACAATATTTGAAATAGAGTTTTGGTTTCTATGGAAGAGTTGTGCGAAATCACAATACCTTTCGAACGACACTACATACGACCATCTAGAATCTGTCATACGGACAGACAGATGGACACAGCTAGATAGATTTCTCTAATCTTTCTAAGCGTATTGGATATAACTTTGGGGGGTCTCCGACGTCTCCTTCTCTATGTTACATACTTTCGCCAAACCTTCAGGTGCAGGGTATAAAAAAAAAACAAAATTCAGAGTCAGTCTTTTTATTCAACATCCTGTTTAATATTGACACAATTGATAGAAAATTGTCTTATTTTAATTGTCTCTGAAAATTTATTTGTTCAGCTTTTAACGATTGTGGCTCTTCGTGAGTTATGAAGGAATTGCAGCAATCTAAGTTTGGCTCGTCGTTAAATGGATGTCCAATTGTTAACTGCACCTCTAAGCCAGAGTTTTTGATGAGATTAACAACTTCGCCATGTGGCATTCCTATTATATCAGTTCGATTAACAGCCACAATATGATCTCCAATTTGTAGTTGACCTCCTCTAGCTGCAGGACTACAGGGTATTAATTTTCCTGAAAAATAAAAATGGCTGGATTAATAACAAGAACGTATAGTTTGTTCTACCAAGTGGATTAACATAACAAAACCCCGAGCCGCAATTTTAAGTTTAAAACAAGTAAGGAAGTAACAGTCGAGCCAGCCCGACTGTGATATACCCTGTACCTGGGGCTTGGAATCAAAATAATTTCACTATTTTGAAACAAATTAAATTCTTAAATAAAACAGCTACGTGGGGCGTCTTCAAGTGACTAGCAAGTGTTCGGGCCACGCTCACAATAAGCAAAACAAAATAAAAATAACAACAAATTCCCCCATCCCACACTCAGAACGCGTCACAGCTGCCGTCTCTACCCATTCTCTGCCTCCCCCTTCCACGTTTAT
Source organism: Lissocephala sabroskyi (assembly GCA_037075105.1). Lineage (NCBI taxonomy): Eukaryota > Metazoa > Arthropoda > Insecta > Diptera > Drosophilidae > Lissocephala > Lissocephala sabroskyi. Next base: position 5,923 of record JBAMCP010002479.1, on the reverse strand, counting down.
GTGCGCGCGGCCGGCCGGCCACGGCCGAGGCAGCGGTTTTAATTTCCCCTTGTACCTCTGGTACAGGGTATAAAAATCTACCAGGGCTGTTAATGTGCTAACGTATCAATAAATTTTGTAACTTAACATTAATCAAAATGGTTTTCTTTTTACATCCTTAATCACAAAAATATATAGACAAATTCAACAATTAGATACTATTAATTTACATTAAATGTACCGCTCAGTATGACTAAAGTACACGTTTTTTGTATCGGAAAGTAACATTCAAGGTTGTCCAACTGGGATATACTCGTACGCCGTACCTTCGTGTATTAGAATGAATATATATTTTATCAGATTTTATTTTGTTCCTATATCTTTCAAAATGGTTAGAACAATCTGATTACAAATCGCATCGTAGCCAGCGGCCCTCCTTTTTTATTAGGGCGACTAAACGTGACAGCAGTTGTTTACTCCCATCCCATTCCATGGTCGGATATAGCCGAATTAGGTATAAATGAACGGTCTTTCAATAATTTTAATGATGTAACTTTGTATCACTATACACATTATAAACATATTTATATAGGATATCGAAAAAAACACATTTTATTTGTCCCCGATTTGACGAGTCAAATTAACAACTATAGCTGCTATAGCTCTTAATGTCTCTAAAATAGTTTTGTTCGTACGGACAAACGGCACATAGATGGATTTGGCTAAATCGATTTTTCTTCCTTTTTTCTTTCTATAGAGTAGTCTTTAAAAATTGCACGACTAAAGTGGTTCATGTTTCATCAGGTGTTCCCCAGAGAAGCCATCTCAGACTACTCCTATTTAATCTATTATGTGTGAAGCTCTGCTACTCCTACAAATCTTTCTCCACTAATTTTTTGACTGTCGACTTTTCCAATCTCCAACAGTGGTGCTCCTCTAATGTGTAAGGGTTTGTCGTTCTCCAGATCGCAATCGCACCTGGTTAGTTATGAGATTAATGGATTACTACTTAAGTGTGTAGATCTTGCTGTTGGTTTTCATCCCAAATTACTTTTTAATTTTCAAATTTTCTAGATTGTAAATGAAGCCAGGGGCGTTCTAGGTTTCGTAAAGCGATGGGCTAAAGAGTTTGACGACCCTTATGTCCCTAAATCGCTTTATGTTACCCTGGTGTGTACAATACTGTTCGTCCCTCTAACCTTCCTGCTCGCCCCGGGGACGCCCGCCCGCATCTCATTCACAGCTCGAGGTCGCTCGCCCCTGGCTCGCACAAAGCTCACGGGAGCGCGAGCGAAACAAATGAACCCGTAATAAAAATAGATCCGCTTTTGTAAAATTTCCAATGTATGTACTTACCGATTGTAGAACCGAATTTATTTGACGAAGAAATAATGACAAATCCGAATCCCTCTGTATCATTTCGGCTTATAAGAACTTCATATGGAAATTTTTCTGAATTTGCACACAAAGGCTTCTTAAATGAATTCGATGTGTTATGCCTGCGTAAAATCATTCTAAGTCTTCCGCGCTTAGCTGCCTCTCCAACCAGAGATACTGCTTTGTGATGTGAAAAATTTATCTAAAAATAATTATTTAATTACAAAACCTTCACTATATTAAAAAATTTCAGGCAGATCAAGTTTTTCTCTTCTTCCGATGCCACTCCCCCATTCCACCCTAATCGGTTAAATGTGAATAGCCTTTACAATTTTCAAATAGAGTCTTGATTTCTATGAAAGCTGTGCGTAATAAAAATACCTTGCGAATGATACTACATAAGTTGTGAAGAAAATCAAAATTTAAAATATATGTGACGTCACGATATGGTAAAGGAAGGGGTCTTCAGCGATGCAAATAAAATGTCGACAGTATAATTACACACTAAATGTTAAATGAACAAAAACAACTGTAAAAGGCCTGCCAATTTGATAAAGTGGCAGCCCAACATTTTAAAAGATGGCCGTGGGGTAATAATGATGGGGAAAATCAATTTAAAATTTGCTAGTGCCTGAGCCAACGATATTACACGTGATTCCAGAGTTTCTACATACGAAATAAGCAATACTACTTAATGTAGCAGCCCTAAGTACTAAGAGTACATCTTTTTAATGTATAGCACAGTCGGGCAGCTCGACTGTAACTTTAGGACTTGTTTTTTATTTAGTTTTTTTATTTTTGTAAGGAAAATAGTAAACTGGTTTTATTTATGCTCGACTGTTGTTTCTGAATTGTAGTTTTAGATAGAGATTTTATGATAACTTAACAATTGAAGCCAATTATTATGTCATAATCTCTCTTGCTCTACTTTTAATGCAAACTAGACTTTAAGAAGAAAAAAAGGCAGATGGCCACCGAGTTGGGTGTGTAAATTGGTAATTGGTAAACTATGTTTTTGTAAAAAAAAAATATTTTTTTAAATTTAAAAATATGATAAATGATAAATTCATATTTGTTATTTTCAAACCTACTTATTCCACAAAGTTAAAAAAAAGTTGTAAATAAAAATTAGGACTTACCACATCTACATCATCGATCGATAAAATTTCGTCGCTTGAAGCTATATTTTTATTTCTGTCAGCAGCGCTTCCCGGAACTATATGACCTACTGAAACCTGTGAGCCTTCTTCTATTCCACCAATTATCCGGAAGCCAAAACCAGAAGCGTGTGTTTGACGTATTAATGTTACTTCAGTTATTTCAAACCGCTCAGAAATATTGGGTGGACAGAGAGACCCTGTTTTATTCCTGTTATGAAGTATGGTCTTTGATTGCTTCTCTGAATCAATGTTAGCTATTGTAGCAGAGAATTGCAATGGCATTTGCGGTGAATGGTTTTTTTTTTCCAAACATTCGGGCTTCAAACAGTAAAAATAATAATAAATATAATATGATGATTAATAGATAAGGATATTATAAAATGTTATGTTTTTTTTTTGTCACTCTAAGAAAACAAGTCTACAGTCTTAGTATCCTATATTCTATGCTTTCGGGTATGACATGTGTAGCAATTGTTTCTCTAATTAAACAGGAAGGTAGGAACAATCGAGTTTTTTCGATTGTAATGCAGTATATTTGCTTATTGAGATGAAATTTTGGAAACTCTATTATTATTTTTAAATAAATAACAATAATTAAAACAAAAAACTTCAATCTGTTCTGTTTTTCACATTTTAAAAGGGGTCGAAAGATTATCTGAAGGATAATTTTCGAATATAAAGAAAAAAATAGAAAGGAAGGAAAATAATAGAATATTATAATTTTAATAATAAAAGGTATAGGGTATATCACGGGGGACAAATCAAATGTTTCATCTATACTTTTTTGATTCTATGAGTTAATTAATTTCAGTATTTTAATATTAAATATTTATTTAGGCTACATAAAATTAATTATATAGCAATTATTTTGTAGTTTTGATCTAAAAATGTTAGTCATAGTACAAGTGTGCGATCAGAAATGTTTAAATAGGGATGGCGAAATGCGTCACCCATTTTAAATCATTAACAGTGTTGCAGATGAAACAAGAAAATAAAATGTAATTATTAAAGCTTACATTATAATTAGAAAAGCTGAGTTGTTTTGTTTTTGCAGCATTTCCTTTGTCGTTTAAATGTAAATGCTGACCTTGGCTATTGGGTACAGAGATGTCTTTTGATCTATTTGTTAGCCATTGATACCGAGAATCAGTAGTGGGTTTTGTAAATAGAATTGGTAACTCATCTTTGGAATGTGAAGTATAGGTGTCCGCAGTTGGTGTTTGACTTTTAGCAGTAAAATAATTACTTTGAAAAATGTTTTGAAATTCTGGCAAAACGGGTGAAACCGGCGTTATATTTGTGTTTGCATTAGTGTACTGGTTCAAGATTCCTGGACAAGAACGCTGTACTACAACAGCAGTTGGCATAGTTTCACTGCAATCTTTAAGCAATTGAACTACGTAAGAATGAGATTTATTGGTAACATTCATTCCATTAATTTCTAGCAAAACATCTCCTTCTTGTAACTGTTTACAGTGCTGATAGTCAAGTATGTTTTTTATTCTTTGTCCATTTACAGAGTCCGAAATAGTAAATCCAAATCCCATTGAACCCTTCACTAAAGATAAATTTAGGGTCCTCGTTTTTTTTTTTCCCGGATAAGGTTCATACATCGAAATATCTTCAAAAACTGGTACCTTTAATGTACTTTCTACATTCAAGGATTTGAAATTTTGGCAATTAAGCTTTAAATTTTCCCCAAGTCCGTCCAATTCTACAGTTGATAAGATCTCTGTGTAAAGATTGTTTGAGTCAAAAGGTAACGGATAGCCACGGCACACCTGTAATCTGATTGCCTCACCTGGCAAAATAGACTGAAAAATGTTTATCAGGTCAATGTGCGCACATCCTAATACACATATTTCATTTATATAAACCATAACGTCGCCTGATTGCAATTGACCATCTATCCAGGCCGGGCCATTGGAAACGATTGTCTTTATTTGTAAAAACCCTTCTTCATCATTGTTAGGGTCCAAACCACAGCCACCAACAATAGTGAACCCAAAGCCTCGGTCAGATTTCAGCAACGTAGTGGTAATAATTTTACCATTCAATTCAGCAGGATTTTTTGTAAACTTCTTTGAACGAACCGGGTTATTGGATATTTGCGAACTCTGTGCATATGGTTTTTCTATATTGGAGCTGGGTATATTTTGGTTTTGCTCAGCCGCATAACGTTTAGCTTCAAGAACGGGATTTTCATACTGTGTACGTCGGTTAACATGGTCAATAAAATAGGTGCCATATACAGAGTCCTCAATTTTTTCCCAACCATATGGTAACTCATCATCACAACAGTCCTCTAATGTTTTTTTTTGATATTTAGACAGACGGGGATCAAGCCAATGTGAGGTGCCTGTATTATGACTATATAAACGATATAAATATCAATAGAGCAACTAAAAGGACGTTCTTACTCTATGAAATACAATTCCCCACGTTCAGTATAAGCTGCCTCCCATTCTGACGGAAGTGGTCCAAGCTCATTAACTTCATCGTGTCGATCAGCAATACAATTAGCAAATTTATTGTATTTTAAAAGTTCTCCCTCTGTACCTAAAATAATTTTTGTAGAATTTAATAAATATATACTCAAGAATTTAAAGAAGTTTGGTGATTTTACGAAGACTACATGGTGAAATCAACTTTTAAAAATATCGAGAAAAAATAATTCAATATTTTACAATTTTTTTACAACTCTCTCGCGCCCGTGAGCCGCCTCGGGGCGATCGACGAAGTGAGCAAGGGGCGGGCGCCCGGGAGTTTTTCGCGGGCCTGGTCTACACCAAACTACCGGGCACCCGCGATCTATCGCCCCTTAGCTTGGCCGTCTTCAGGTACTCTTTGACCCCTCCCCCCTCCACTTATTCAATCAACAAACCTTTAAAATTCTACCAATTTTTGCGCCACGGCCACAACTTCTGACGTAACAACAAATTCCCTCAGTCTCCACGCACCATCTGCCTCCCCTTTCACTTTTTTGTGTGCGCAAACGCCGGCATCGGCCGGGACAGTGAGCTTTTATTTTTCTATATCCTAAACTTGAACCTGAATTGACTGGGTTGATTACGGACGGATTCAGTAAAATTTGGTATCAAACGAATGAGATTTGTATTCCCCGCACTTCTTTTATAAAATCTTTTGGTGAATTACAAAAACTGTGGCTATTTAACACATTTATATGATTAGGGGGCAAAAGAGGCGTCGCATCGAAATAAAAGATTAATTTAATCTGCCTGCAGATATTACGAGTCTAAATCCCGAATGTGGTTGTTCGAGCTCTTACATACGAGGTGTGACAACTAAGTAATAAGACTGATTATATTATCGCGCTCGTGGTAATCCTGCAAAACTAAAATTAATTTCTTACATATCTGGCATTCTTCCTCTTTCCATTGATATAT
>JBAMCP010002477.1:0-12139 GCA_037075105.1 Lissocephala sabroskyi | reverse complement strand
TGAACGGATTTTAACAAATTTGGTACCAAACGAAAGGTATTCAAATTCTCCGCCGTTCTTCCATACAAACTTTTGCTTTTCACTTTTACTTTTCAAAATTGTAGCTATTAAGCAAATTTTTTGATTAGGGCGGAAAGGGGGCGTGGCATCGGAAAAAAAGACAAACTCGATCTGCCTGCAGATATAACGAGTCTAAATACCAAATTTGGTTGCTCTAGCTCTTATGGTCTCTGAGATCCTTTTGTTCATACGGACAGACAGACAGACGGACACGGCTAGATTGATTTCTCTAATCATTCTAAGCATATTGGTTCTAACTTTGTGGGGGGGGGGGGGGTCTACGACGTCTCCTTCTCCGGGATCCACTCCGCAGACACATCTCGAAGTTGGCGTCGCACCGGGCGCCCCTGAGCCAACACTGTGGTGATCGATGAAGTGAATGTAAATGTTCGAAATTCCAAAGATTTTAACATTATTGAAATTCAAATTACGCGCCTTAATTAAGTACACGACAAATTTTGCGTGCAACGCAGAGAATAGAAAAAACGCACACTCATATGTATGTACATACATACATACATACATACATACATATATACATGTTTGTATGTGAATTATGAAAATGGTGTTGTTTCCCGATACCCTCCGGTTCGAAGAGAGATGGGTCTTTCACGAAATTACGACACTTATCATTTTTATCACTTTATTCACAATAGTCTTAGGTTACTTAACTACGGCCAGTCAGTTTGAGAGCGCGACACAATTACGTTGGCGCGCGATGATCCAGATTCTTTGGGGCGGCAAAATTTGAAAAATAAGTTGAACAAACACGTTCTTAAGTTATACCAAAAATTTGCGGAAATAAGGTGGTATTATTTTTCACACGGGCAATTGAATATTGCGTGTTCCCGTGTTGGTAAACCAGGTAGTCCTTATATTTACGCGGAGAATGGGAAAACGAAAGTACAGAAAGTATTTAAAAACTACTATTTTGTGTTACTTATTTTTTATGCGTGCAAACACTAAGAGCCACAGCGAAACGTGGCAGGGTACAGCTAGTATATAATATTTCCCCTTACCCGCATACCCGGAAACCGGGCTTGGTTTTTCTCTACTCCTACCCGAAGCTTCTGGTAGCTGGGCTCTTCGAAAGCTTCTTCTTTTAAGAAATAATAGGCCCTATCTCTACCGCTGCTACTTCCTCCTCTGGTAACCGAGACAAGGCGTCTGGCACTACATGTTGCTTTCCTTTCCGGTGGGAAAAGGTAAATTTATATTGTTGTAGTCTGAAAACCCACCTGGCCAATCTTTCCAATACATTGTGTTGTCGCATCAGCCATAAAATACTTGAGCGGTCGGTAATGACCTCGAACTCTTGGAGCTCTAGGTAGCATCGGAATTTCTCAATGGCTAAGATTACCGACAGGCATTCCCATTCGATGACGCTATAATTGCGCTGGGCGCGATTTAATTTCTGACACATGAAAGCAACCGGCTGTTCCAGCCCGCCGTCGGATAGTTGGATCAACACTGCGCCAACACCAAAGTTGCTTGCATCACAGTGCACAAAGAACTTTTGCGAGAATTCGGGATTTCTCAAGACGAGGGCAGAGGTGAGCAGGTTCTTGAGCTGTTGCATAGCTTCTTCAGCCTCCTCTTTCCATGCGAATTTCTTCTTTGCTGTCAACAAGTTGGTAATGGCACATGTTAGGTCTGAATTATTTTTATGAAGTGACGGTACCACCCACATATCCCCAGAAAACCCCGTACCTATTTAAGGTTCTTCGGCATTGGCCAATTTAGTATACGGAATATCTTCTCCGGGTCGGTGGCAATGCCCCCCGAACTAATTGCAAAGCCCAGGTAATTTACTACTGCTACACAAAACTGGCTTTTCTATACATTAATATTTAGGTTCGCTCTCTTAAACTCCTCCGCTATACGCACTAGCGTGGTTAGGTGGCTCGAAAAATCATCAGAAATCATCCAGGTATGCAAACACACTGTGCTCGCATAGAAATGATAGCGTCCATCAACCGGCACATGGTCGCAGGAGCATTACACAGTCCAAATGGCATTACCCTGAACTGATACAGCGGTCTTCCCGGAACTGTACCGTAAGTGGACGGGAGTCCTCATCCAACTCAATTTGCCAATATGCGTCTTTATACCCTGTACAAGGGTGTTTGTGCAAACGTATGTAACATAGAGAAGAAGACGTCGTAGACCCCCCAAAGTTACCTCCAATATGGTTAGAATCAAAAAAGAAATCGATCTAGCCTTATCCGTCTGTCTGTCCGTCTGTCTGTCCGTATGAACCAAAGGATCTCAGAGACTAAAAGAGCTAGAGTAACCAAATTTGAGATTTAGACTCGTTAAATCTGCAGGCAGATCGAGTTTATCTTTTTTTTCAATGTCACGCCCCCTTTCCGTTTTAATCAAATAATTTGGTTAATAGCTACAATTTTAAAAATAGAGTAAAAGTTTGTACGGAAGAACGGCGGAGAACACAAAAACCTTTCGTTTGGTACAAAATCAGTTCATAATCAACGGAGTAACTTCAAGTCAAAGTTTAGGGGGTGGGGGAATAATAACCGCTGCTTCGGTGCAAGGGGAGGCAGAGACTGTGTAGAGACGGCCGCTGTGACGCGTTATAACTGTGGGGTGGGGGAATTTATTGTTACTTCGCATATTGTGAGCGTGACCCGATCACTTGCTAGTTCTTAAAGATTAGCAAGTAAATGGTCTGGAAGTCAAAGAAATATGCTAAAACCATCGGTGTGTGGCTGACAAAATTTTATGACCTAGTAGGATCCACTCCGCGGACACATCTCGCAGTCGGAGTCGCTGTCTCAGTCGACTGGGTGCCCGGGGCGCGCCGGGCCGCCTCAGGGGCGATCGACGAAGTGAGCCAGGTGGACGGTTATGAACCCTGGATTTTTTTTTTTTTTAAATAATTTTTATTTGCAATCTGTGTTGCGACATTCAACAAATTCGTTAACTTATGAATCTAGGTCACAGGATTGGGTTCGCTCCAGTGAGTGGACCCAATATATCAAAGAAAATTAGTTAACTATCTGTTGGGGAGATCGAGTACCTTGAATCTCTTTAAGCGCCTGGAGTCTGTGCTGCTTTGAAGTAAGTTTACCGCTAAAGAATTATCGTGGCGACCTAATTTGTCTAAGTATCTCTGGCTTTTCCGCTTAATTTCGTCTTAGACCAATTCGATTTTGAGATCCTTGTGAATCACCTGGTTTGTAACATACCAGGGTGCACCAGTAATGAGTCTTAGTGTGTTTGATTGGTACCGCTGCAAGACTTCTATGTTGGAGTTACAAACTGTGCCTCATAGCTCCATGGTATACGTCCAAATTGGTTTTAGGATCGCTTTGTACAGGAGGACCTTATTCTCCAGACTAAGCTCCGATCGTGGACCTAGGAGCCCGTACATCTTTTTGGTTTTGATTTTAAGCTGCTAATAGAACTACAGTTATGCTGCACTGCTGAAGAGCTGCGCAGCTTAAGCCGCGATGGACTGGCAACAATACCAGTCTCTTCGCCCAACCTTCCTAAGAAGCGTCCGACTTCTGAAGCTGGATTAACAACATCGAAAAACTCATTTCACCTTCTGAGTGATGCTGTTGATGATAATGATACAACTAATAAAGTTCTTCCCTCCTCTTCTCCCATGGAAACTGCCGATTCTCCAAAGCCTCCTCCAATATTTATATCGGAGGTTAGCGACATAAAGGGTGTGACTTCAAAAATAGGCTCTGCTGAATTTACTTACAAAACACAGCGTGATAACCAAGTGAGAGTTATGGTTAAAACTATTGAAAAGTACAGAGAACTCCATAAGAAAATGAAAGAAGACGGAGTACTTTTCATATGAAGCATGAGAGAGCTTTTAGAGTGGTCATTAAAAATATGCATTTTTTTACTCCCGTCGAAAGTATTAAAGCAGCTATCGAAGAAAGCGGACAAAGAGTACGAATCGTAAGTTACATCAAAAGTTGCATCAACAACTCAAATATGTTTTTCGTAGACCTTAAACCAGATAACAGCAACTGTGAAATCTACATATAAACTGAAATATATTAACAACGCTGTTATTGAAATTGAACCAAAATGAAAAACTAGCGACATAATACAATGCTTCAGGTGCCAGGAATTCGGACATACCAAATCATATTGCAGCAAAAAATTTAAGTGCGTTTAATGTGCCTTGCCGCACCCGAGCTCAGAATGCCCTAACACCAATCAATTCACAAAATGTGCGAGCTGCTTAGAGAACCACACTAGCAATTACAAAGGTTGCAGTATTTATCAAAATATTCTAGCTAAACGGACAGCTTCGAGCAATTCGCCTAAGCAAGCGAAGCAAGAAGTAAATAGGGAATTCAGTTTCTCAAATACCCAGGTACCACCACTTTCCGAAAACATAAACCACGGCCGACCAACATACGCACAAGCAGCTAAAGGAGAAATTGAAAATAGTGTTATGAAACCGTTAGAAAAAATTGAAAAACTTTTTGAAAAACAATATAAACAAACAAATAATCTTTTGAATATGATTCTGAAGCTAGTTTGAAAGCTATGCAATTAGATCTCAAAATAGCACTATGGAATGCCATATAAATGAAATAATCGTATATTTAAGGTCAAATAATATTGACATAATGTTAATATCTGAAACCCATTTTAATAAAAAAATCGTACTTTAAAATAAAAGGTTATGAGACCGTCATAGCTAACCACCCACCTGACAGAGCAAGAGGTGGAACCGATGTCATAATAAAAGACACGCTAAAATATTCACAACGAACTAGCGTCCAAAATAGCAGCCTCCAATCTGCAATGATTGAAATTGAATGCTTGAATATTGCTACAGTAATAGCTGCGATCTATATTCCTCCCAGGTCTACTCTCAAATAAGATGATTTCAAGCAATTTTTCGATATCCTAGGATACCGATATTTTGTAGGGGGAGATTTCAATGCTAAACACCCGTGGTGGGGATCAAGGCTAGCGAACCCAAAAGGCACGGAGTTTTATAAATGTCTTTTAAACAACAAAAACTCGTTTTTAAGTACTGGGAAGCCAACATACTGGCCAAGTGATCCCAATAAATTACCAGACTTACTAGATTTTGTTGTCTACAAGGAGCTTCCAAAACAGTAACTCCACATTGCAGAATGCTTTGAGCTGAGCTCTGACCATTCTCCATGCATTGTAAACTTCGGCGCTACCGTGCAGCTTAAAGATTCTCCATATAAAATTCTTAAAAAGCGGACTAACATTACAGAATTTAAAAGCAGGCTGGAAAATAATATTTGTACAAGCTTATCCCTAAAAACAGGCGTGGAGATCGAAGCAGCTATTGATGTATTAACAAATGCAATTCACGAGGCGGCAGCTTACTGCACGCCTCAGACAAGTATCAATCAACAAGTCAAACCATATTTGTCAATCGAAATGAGACGCCTAATTAGAAACAAAAGGGAACTGCGAAAGAAGTGGCAGGTAAGTAGATGCCCAACAGATAAGCGAATACTTAATAAGGCCACTGAAGACCTTAAGAACAAACTGTGGGAAATAAAAAACGCTGCAACATCAGAATTTATAAAAAATCTTGATCCATTTACGCCTGATCTAAACTACAGCCTCTGGAGAGCTACAAAATATATAAAGCGTTCAGCCAGAAGAGAACCAGCAGCAGTAAATAATTTTGGTGATACCTGCATGAGCGACAAGGCAACTGCAACGGCTTTTGAACGCGGAAAACGATGCTGAAGCGATGTTGGAAGGTGAGACCTTTTTTGACTCGCCATGCCAGCTAAGCTTTCCAATACGGCAAACCTCACTTGCAGAAGTTCAGGCTGAAACCAATAACATTAATATATTTAAATTACCTGGTTACAACAATTGACGGTTTAACCCTTAAAAATCTACCCCCACAATGTATCAAGCTCCTCTCAAACATATATAACGCAATGCTAAGGCTTGAGTACTTCCCATCCCAATGGAAATGTGCGGCGGTTATCATGCTTCCAAAACCTAAAAAGCCGGAGCGCAACGTGTCGTCATATCGTCCAATTAGTCTGCTTGTGACATTCTCCAAGATATGTGAGAAAATACTTTTGAAAAGAATGTCACTAGTTTTGGAGGAACTTAAAATCATACCGGAACATCAGTTTGGGTTCAGAGGGGGACACAGCACAACAGAACAATGCCATCGTATTGTTAATATATTTCTGACGCATTTGAGAAAAAGGAATACTGTGCGGTAGTATTTGTTGACATCAAGCAAGCATTTGACAAAGTTTGGCACTATGGAATGCTATTCAAAATCAAAAAATGGCTCCCCGCACCAAATCGAAATTTTTACGTACAGCAAAATGATGAGCACTCGGAGTTGTACGCCATCAACGCTGGTGTGCCACAAGGTAGAGTACTTGGACCTTTACTCTACACTATATATACAGCGGATCTGCCAACAACTTGCAACGTTGATGTTGCAACATATGCAGATGACACCGCAATTACTCGCGAAGCAAAAACCCAGCGGATTCATTCCAGTTTCTTCAATTGCAACTCACAGCAATAGAGACGTGGCTAAGAAAATGGAGAATAGCTGTAAACACCCAGAAATCGGTGCAAACTAATTTTACACTAAGACGTGGGAAATGCCCATCGGTTACCCTATACGGATTATCCATCCCAGAAGAAGAAACCGTAAAATATTTTGGGGTACATCTTGACCGTAGGCTCACATGGCAAAAACACATTAAACCTGGATATCTGAGCTTAGTAATAACAAATTCCCCCACCCCACACTCGGAACGCGTCACAGCGGCCGTCTCTACCCAGTCTCTGCCTCCCCCTTCCACTTTTATGTTGTTCTAGCTCTTATAGTCTCTGAGATCCTTTTGTTCATACGGACAGACGAACGGACGGACAGACAGGCGGACAAGGCTAGATCGATTTCTTTTTTGATTCTGAGCATATTGGATGTATCATTGGGGGTCTACGACATCTTCTCTATGTTACACATTATACCCTTGTACTTTCAGGTACAGGATAGCATTATAGTACATAAGTAAAGTAAATGTTATTGGCATTATAGTAGCTATAACTTCAGTTTTGCTGGACGATTTACAATTTTAATGCTCTATATACTCGTATGTATATTCTTACCATTATTTATGTATTTACACAAAATTCAAAGCTTGTAGCAATCTGCAAGAGCGAAATTAGAAGTTCATTTGAGTGGAGGGGATGTACATATATGACATTATATGTAGTATTCATGTGTATGCGAAGTTTATTAAAAGATGTATATTTATTAAATATTATATATTATAAATATTAAATTATTATATATTAAATATTATTTAATGAAGTCGGTCTTAAAGAAAAAATCTTTCACTAATGACGAGCAGCATAGGCATTCCTAGTACCAAATCTGGTATTATCCCAAAACAAGTTTTATTTTTTTTTTCCTTTATAGTAAACTTTCTATTACTACATATTAACCCGCGATAAACCTCTCAAATATAAAAGTCTAGATTTCAATAAGTCAAATCCTGCGTACTTATAATAAGCATGCCTAAAATGCTTTTGTTTGCATGCATACCTGCCAAACCGGTTATTTTAATGCGTATGTATATAAATATATGTACATATTCTCTTTTACTGAAGAAACATGGCCGATATACTACTTTATCGGTCCCTTCCAGTGGCAATTTAAACATTGAGCAGTGTACTCCTAGCCTTGATATATACAAAAATCGATTTAATACAATTTAAAAAAAAACGATTATTTAAACTTAAAAACAAAAAAATATATAAGAATAATATAAAAATAGAATATATACACAAAAAATGCGAGAGTGCTGTTATGACAAATATACGTTATATATGGTAAAACATATAACCTAATAAATTTTATACATATGTAATTCGATATAAGTAAATTCAAACATTATATTCTTCCACTGAATGTAACCAACATTAATACATAAAGAAAATTTTTAATGTAACAATAGCATACATATTAAATTTGCAGATGAAATCCCTACCGAACGTGTTTTTGTACCCTGCATCCGAATGTACAAGGGCATAATAGTTTTTTGCAAAAGTATGTTAACATAGAGAAGGAGACGTTATAGAACCTCAAGTTACCTCCAAAATGGTTAGAATAAAAAATTAAATAGATCTAGCCTTGTTCGTCAGTCTGTTCGTTTGTCCGTCGGTCCGACCGTCTGTCCGTATAAACAAAAGGATCTTAGAGACTATAAGAGCTAGAGCATACAAATTTGGGATTTAGACTCGATATATCTGCAGGCAGATCAAGTTTTTTTTTCCCGATGGCCTTTCTATCCTAATCGGTTTAATGTTTATAACCTTTAAAATTATTGAAATAGGGTTTTGGTTTCTGTGGAAGAATTGAGCGAAATAAAAATACCTTTCGAAGCAGCACATCATAAGCTATTTAAGCATTTAATTCAACCGGTTCGACGAAAAAGATATATACTTGTAACATATTTCACCACGATTGGTTGCATAACAAGGAAGAGAAAGTTTGAATACCAAAATGTGCAGTGCGATCATGAAGATGTGGAGGAGTTATTAGTGTCAGAAATCCAATCATACAAAATGCTTTACCTCGCCGTCTAATAATAAAAAAAAAAATATTTACTAAAAATACATATGAGCTCTTATAAGAGTGTACAATCAAGATTATGCGTTACAAATTACAAATCGAAAGATATAAAAAAAATAAGTAAGGAGGTAACAGTCGAGCAATCCCGAGTGTGATCTACCCTGCTTGGAATCAAAATAATTTCACTGTTTTTAAACAAATTACATTCTTAAAACAGCTACGGTGGGTAGCTGTTGGTACTGTTTAGGGAAACAATATTCCTTGAGGAGCCCAAGATCAGAACTGATTTTTATTAAAAAATGAGCCTCCTTATATACCAACAAATTTTCATTACTTTCTAGGGGCTTTACATTTTGATTGTTATCGTTTCCAGAATTCTTTGGTTACGCAATAAAATCTTAGATTAAGTATGCAGCCGATGTACATTTTTTACTTATTTATGATTATTTCGTTTTTTCCTAACAATGCACTTGACATTTTATGGGTTGCAGGCCTGACGGCCAGATGTTTGGTTTCAGGTATCTGCAGACCTCGAGGACAGGATGCTCATGCATTCACGTTTATGATTATGCTTGAACAGGTACCAAACGAAAGGTATTTGTATTCTCCGCCATCATTCTATACAAACTTTGCTCTATTTTCAAAATTGTAGCTATTAAACAAATTTATATGATTAGGGCGGAAGGGGCGTGGCATCGAAAAAATTAGATAAACTTGATCTGCCTACAAATATAACGATTCTTAATACCAAATTTGATTGTTCTAACTCTTATAGTCTTTGAGGTCCTTTTGTTCATACGGACAGACGGACGGACGGACAGACAGACAACATCGATTTTTGGTTTTTTTTTTATTCTAACCATATTGGATGCAACTTTGGGGGGTCTACGACGTCTCCTACTCTATGTTACATACATTACATACTTACATACTTTATATACTGTACCTTCAGGTACAGGGTATAAAAATATGTAAATAATTAAATATGTAAAAAGATATACACATTTAAGACAATTCATAGTGCTGGGGTCATATTGAAAATCCATTTATTAACACATTCTTTGAAAGAAATATGCTGTTCCAAAAATAATAGAATTTAGTTCCTACTCTCTAACTTAGCACACTGACTATTTCTATAAATGAAGATTTTTAACTTCATTTTTTTTTTTTAATATACATAAACATTTCACTTTTTACCTAACATTAAAATATTCTTATTATTTTCAGATATGGCGTTTAAGAAGAACTTCAATTCATTTAGCCAATTAATAAAAACAATAACCATAAAATGCTCAAAAAATAAAAACCGTTTAACAGTTTCTAAAATCGATCAATATCAAATGAATAACCCAATTAATAATTTTCACATCTTACAATGGAATTTACATTTAAGATTAAAAGCTGGACTTATGTCAATAGTTCTCGTTTTGCTTGGGATCTTCTGTCCCCATTTTATATATGCAGCTAATCCCAAATTTGATCCATCTACTCATATGCGTCTGGTTCTGATTCCCGCCGATGCACAGATTGGATCAGTAATTTTTAGACTGCGCGCAACAGATGAAGAGTTTGACTACCCTCTCAGTTTTGAACTAATTGGAAATAACTCGTTATTTAGCATCAAAATAGAAACACTTCCGTGCACAAAATATAACTCACTTTGTCAAGCAAATGTAGTTCTGCAGCGGCGTCTTGAAGAAGGGCGATACTACGATTTTATTGTCTCAGCAAAAGACACCAATGGAGGTGTAACACTACAACAATGCTCAATAACAGCAACGAATTATACAACTCCACAAGATAAAATTTTTCCTCACAAGCCTTCAGTGATCGTAATTCCAGAAGTGAGCAACAACAAGTTTAATAATTTAAATATGGTCGATTCTTTAGTAATACATTTACAAACTTTTTTCACGGGTGAAGGTACAAGGGTACAATGTGTTTGTATGACAGTATGTAACATAGAGAAGGAGACATTGTAGACCCCCCACAGATATCTCCAATATGGTTAGAATCAAAAAAGAAATTGATCTAGCCGTGTCCGTCTGTCTGTCCGTCTGTCCGTAAATACAAAAAGATCTCAGAGATCTTAGGGATGCGGCAATTTGCTCAATTTAGAATTTTATTTGTATCAACAGTAAATAGTGAAACTATTTTGGTTCCAAGCCCCTGGTACTGGGTATATCACATTCGGGTTAGCTCGACTGTAACTTCCTTATTCGTTTCTTTGTAATCATATTGGATGTGACTTTGGAAGTCAATGCTTTTCCTTCTATATGTTACAAATTTACTATTGCACATACATATTTTTTTTTATAATAATGTACGGTAGTTTGAAATTAAAGGTATTAGAGGAATAGTTTGGTTAAAAGAATTAAGCAAATAAGTTTGATAATGACAAATAGATTGAAGATACCTCAGTAAAATTGATATTTGTGCATCATATTTTTTTGATTTTTTTTCGAACCATTACTACTTTGATTTTTTTAAATATTTTTTTTAAATAGGCCATTGATAGTGAATTATAATGGGCTAAAGTTGTATTGAATAGTGCATTGTTTTATAAATAAAAAATTAATTTGAAAAAATTTTTAGTAGAAAATTGATATTTGTGCAAAACATAGGTATGGCAAGAGAGTTTTTTTTCGTAAAACTTTACCCGATCTTAAGGGAAGAATTTGCTTGGTTCTCACTTTTGAAAGTCCTCTTAATTTTATCATCTTTTGGAGACTTATACGATGGATTTAAATATCTGCTTGGTTTCTGTCTTTCTCCATATTTTTTTTTTGGGATCCCGATATAATATTATACAGTGGTGGTCAAAAAAATAGTAGCGCTTGTTTCATTTTAATTCTTGAAAAATGTAGTCTAAATTTTTTAATTATATTTTTGTTTTTTAGAAAGATTAGAGTTCCTAAAGAGTTCGTACTTATTTATTTACTTTGCTTCGTTCCCCAATAAATATTCATAAAACGCTGTTTTGTTTTTAAAACAGTTTATATTCTGATCGTTCTAAAAAATTTCCATATATTCATTTAAATCCAGGATTATAGAATGATTTTTGATCTCATCTGCAAATAATCTTCATCTCCTTTCCATACCAACGACACTCTAAAAATTGTCAGGGTTGAAACTTTCCTTATCCTAGGTAAATTCAAATCTCAGAGTTGCATTTAGTGAATAGTAAATAGCTCGATAAATTTAACTTCAGTTTTCTCATTACATCGATAAAATCTCATTCGCTATAAAAAGTTGGCAAGTGGTGAACTTAGGGAACCGAAATTTGATATAATCTCTTCAACTCCCATTGGAAATACCTTATCCAGGGTTTCTATAAAAGTTTCTTCTTTAAAATATCGATTTCCCAACCAACCCCATAACCTTTTGATTGCAGTTAAGTTGCTCCACGCAAATGGCAAAAATAAAAGAGCCTCGTTTACCATTCGTGTGAGGAGAACATTAAAAGTTCGCCAG
>JBAMCP010002476.1:0-12150 GCA_037075105.1 Lissocephala sabroskyi | reverse complement strand
ACCCCACTCAACCACAAGTTGAACAGCCAACTGGACATATGGCAAGAGGCCAAAAACCCACGGGAGAGTCTCCCAATAACCGAGAATTCAATGCTCTTTTTGGGGGGTCCTAGGACTGAAGAGGCTTGTGATATCCTGCAAGTTTTGAAAAGGACCTTTGGGTCAGTTGATTCTCCTCCTTATCAACGAATTCTTGCTGTTCAGTTTGAAGTTTTAACCCTTCAAAAATACTGGAAAAGGAAATTGAAAGATGACTTCGGGTGGACTGACTTTCCAGGAAAGAGAATCCTTGATAAAATGTATTTTTTACCCCAACGAGTTAATCCTTCATTCGGCCAACAAATTGGCCCGCTTTTTCAAATCCAAGGATCATTTTTGGGAAGAACAAAGGACACTGAAAGCTAACTTCGGGTGGTTTGGCTTTCTAGGAAAAAGAATCCTGTCTCTTCTGCTTCATCGAGTTTATCCTTAAATCAGCCAACAAATTGCCTCACCTCAGCGCGCCCTTTTCACCTTTAAGGATAATTTTTGAGAAGCCCTAAAAAACCTAAGAAATTTCCAGGAACTTTGTATTCAATTCGACTCCCTTGACATCCTTTGCCATCCTTCTGTCGCCTCCTTTCAATTGTTCCTTTGTCGTTTTTCACTTGCAGACTTTCGTCCTTTGCCGTTGTCACCTCGGCTTTTGTCTCGTTGCCTTGCGCTCCTTGGTAATTAAATCTGTCATCATTTTGGCAAATTAAATAGAAATTACCGTAAAAAAAAGAAAACAGACTCTAGAAATTTCCCCAACGTCCTTTTGTGCGTGTCTCCCCCGCTCTAGTCCTTTTCTCCTTTTGCGCTCCCTTTTGTCCTATTGTTGTTTTTGTCTCTGGGGAGACGAAGCATCAAAAAAAGTCAACAGGGGGGAGAGGGGGTGGGGGGAATTTGACATTTGCTGGTTCTTCTTTTCGGCTGGGCGCGTTGCCCAGGCGACGGCGGCGGAGAGCAAAGGCGAAAATAGAAAGACCAACAAACAGCAGCCCAAGGGGAAGGATACACGGGGGCGGTGGTTGGGGGAGGGGGCGTGGCCCATCTCATGCTTGCTTAGCTGTCAATCTCGTCGCTTAGGTGGCTGAAGCGGTTCGGTTGCCAGGGCTTTGGCATTTGCCGGCCTTCCCCCCACCCCCCACCCAAAAAAAAAACTCGAGCCAAAAAAATTAACAAAATTTTTTGGTTGAAAACAGATGTGCGCCACCCCCAACCCCCGCCCCCGCCACGCCCACAAACCGTTTACAGTTTGCCAGACAAATCGTTTTTTCCCTGGGGCCCAGGGAGCCGCGCGGGGGCGTCCGTCGCCCCGTCCGTCCGTCCGGCATTGCTCATCGCCAATTTTACTTTTTTTTTATTAGCATGCAAAAGTTTTCCTCCTCACGTCCGTCAACTTGGCAGTCCGCCCTGCAGTTCGAGTGGCGGTCTCGTTGGCACGTACGGAAAGGGCGACGTCGGCAGCGACGCCGGCAGCGGCAGAGGCGGCGACAGCGACGCCAACGACGGTGAGGACCTCCTGAGAACGCCCGTTATGAGTGGCCCGGGGGAGGGGGCGGCTGCTTAACTCGTTCTTAATCCATATTCGATAGGCGTAGGTGTGGGCAGAGGGGGTGGGGGGTCAACTCAATCAAACCCACGTCAATGGCTCAGTTCCCCACTTAAAAGCACTTAGAAGGAAATTAACTTGCGACGGGCGACAAAAACAATCAAATTCGACGAGTGTATACTCTTTTTTGAGGCAGTCAATAAAGAGAATAAAATATACCATCTGCTTGAGTTGCAGTCTCACAGAAACTAAGGCCAATTTAATTCTCTGACAGACTTCGCTAATAAGGGAATCTGTTTAGTAATATTTCCAGAAATAAAAGACAGTCTCAAGGAAACTAAATTGCAAAGAAACGAAAAATCCCAAAGCTCTCTAAGAAGAGATTCTCTGATCTATCCATCCATCGACTTAATCATTACTCCCAAAAATAAAAGACAGTCTCAAGGAAACTAAAGCCAATTTCGCTCGCTGGCTGATTCTTCAAATTGCCTATTAGCGAATCCATTAAATAATACATTTGAATATAAAAGACAGTCTCGAGGAAACTAAGGTAAAAGGCATAAGACAGATGAAGAGATTCTCCGACTGATTCGTTCTCTCCTATTCTCATTAGAGAATATTTCAAGGATCCTAAGGCAAAAACTTCAAAATTTCTGGTACGAAAATCCTCAAAGAAGAGATTTCTTGAGAGACTTTCTCTCCCAATTGTTCACTGATGAATCCATGAAATAATTTTTCCAAAAATAAACAAAAATCTCAAGGAAACTAAGGGCAATTCTCTGACTGACTGTCTCTCTCTCAATCGCTCTTTAGAGAATTTAATCACTCTTCCTTAAATGAAAGACAGTCTCAAGGAAACTAAGGCAAATTTAAAAGAAAAGAAAAATTTCAATCAAAACCTTAAAGTCCTCCAAGAAGAGATTTACTGATTCTTCCAATTGCCCACTAAAGAATCTATTAAATAATTTCCTTAAAAAATAAAAGGCAATCGCTCTCAAGGAAACTAAGGCCAATTTCATTGTCTGACAGACTTTCTCTCCCAACCGCTTGCCAAAGAATCCATTTAATCAATTTTAAAAAAATTAAAGACAGTCTCAAGGAAACTAAGAAAAGACAAATTTCAAAGGTACGAAAAATCTCAAAGGCTTCCCAGAAAAGATTTCCTGACCGAATTCCTCTCCCAATCGCTCATTATCCATCCATCCATTTAATCATTTTTCCCAAACTCCCCAGGAATCAGTAAGCCCTTAAGGATGGGTAAATATTTGATTTGAGCTCCATTAGAATCTCAGAGGCTCAGGAATGACGAATTCCGCATCTCATTTTAAATTATGGAAAGAGCTGCTGTGTCCTTAAATTCCTTGGCATTTATTTAATGCGCGAGGCATTCAATTACCGAAATGACAACTGGAAAAGTTGGCGATTCTTTGGATGTTTTCTTTTCATTCCTGCGTCTGTCTTCCGGGCCAGAACTTTGGCAACTTTAATTGCCTGCAGGAGTAAAAGTTTCGCTTCCCCCGAAACGCACTTCAATTTCTCCTGCCTGACACATCACACATACGACCCGTTGCCAGGATGGTAAGAGAGAGGGGGGGGGGGGATTGTACATATGTACGTACATCGAATGTAATTAGGATGGCACGCGATGTTCGAGCGAAACGAAGAAGCCAAAAAGCGAGAAAATGGAGCTTCCTTCCTTCCTTCCTGGCCGACGCGCGGATGTTGGCCGGTGGAGGGGGGAGGACTAAAAGTGCCTAAAAGTTTTAAAGTTTCTCGCAACTTGACAGCCACCCGACAAATAAAAAGTCTGCGGGTCCTCTCAAAAACGGATTTATTTTGACATCCCCAAAAAGAATATTAAAAAAAGGAAACCCCAAAAAGAGCGGGAGACGTGAGAGGGGGGGGGGGGCGTCAATTTCTGCTATCAAAATGATTTGATTTGAACCTCAAATGTTTCCCAACTTGAATCATTTATAATTATTTTGATTTGGCATTTTTGGCAAGTTTATTTGAGTGCGCATCCGCCCAGCTGTCCATCTGTGCGGGGTCCTTAAAATAGTCGAACTTTTTAATTGTTTGTGGCTTAGGAAATGGCAAGTCCTTAAGGGTATTTTAGGTGAGATTGGGTAAGTCAAATATCCGTAATTCTCTAGGAGAAAGGAACAAATTTTCTTGGTCTTAAAATCAAGAATTTCTCAGAAGAGTTTGGAGAACTTTTATGGTCTTTTCTACAATAGTTTTTGAAGAGCGGGGAAAAGAAGGACCAACAGACCCGCCCTGATACCCTTACTAACCATCTAACTTCCAGGCTTTCTGGACCGCCGATGGGAAGTAAAATAAACCGATGAAAAGATTTAATTCAGGCTCTCAAATTTGAGTTCCCTCGTCTCTCAGATGAGGGATCCTAACTTTGAGTAAGACTCTTTAGTTATTTAAAAAAAAAAAGGATTAAAAAAAAATAAAACTTTTCAGGCAGGAAAGCATTCACCAATTCTTCATAAAAAAGTATAAATCTTGCGGGCTAACAAAAGAGTTATATGATTGGGATTCTTAACTACCCAATAAAATAGAAAAATATATCAAAATTTTAAGAAAACTTAAAGAATTTTATACATAGAAAAGAGAAAAAGAAATCCCAGACTCCAATTCTTGGAAATTCTTTAAACTTCGTAGAAGAGATTAAAAAATTTAAAGCTTTGCATAGATTGACAGTTAGAAATTGATTAGTTAGATTGATGAGAGGGGTGGGGGGTGGGGTGCTTAGATTATATGAGATATAATGTTAGATGTGCTTACCAAGATCTCTTCCAATTCGGATTTGAATGTGCGACTTAAGGCTTCGGCATGAGCGATTGCGTTCGCGTTTTGATTTAGGTTAGGAATAAGATTTGAAGCTGTTGCTGTTGTTGCTGTTGTAGTTGTTGTTGTTGTTGTATTCTCATGGTATTCATAGCCACAATTGCGATTAAGATTAGAAGTTTTTATGAACTGGAAAAGCGAGGAAAAGCGCCAACACGAGCACAAAGTGTACAAAGAGAGAGAGAGAGAGAGAGAGAGAGAGAGAAAGAGAAATAGAAACAGAGTAAGAGCGCGAAGAGAGAGAGAATGATAAAGAGATGAAGCTAAATTACCTAAGGATATATAAACGTGTGTGTGTGGTGTGTGTGTGTGTGTGTGGGAGGGAGGAATATGCAAATGAGGCTATGCAAATTCTACGAAGCGAGAAACAGAAAACACCAATAATCCGATTTAAACTTTACGGCAGCCATTACCCCATAAGTGGGTCAAGCAAGGAGAGCACAAGGAACCAATAAGGATAACAAGCAGCACGCAACAAAATTGATGCGTTCAAACTCACACACAAAAAAATACACACCACACCAAATGCAAAAAAAAAAAGGGAACAGACTCTAAGCAGGTCCAAAAGTAGCCCCCACCCCGGCGAGGGTCTTTGTAGGGATTTCCCCATCCCCTGAAACGAAATAGTGACACGCCATTTGGCACTTTAGGGGGGGGGGGGGGGCACCCCCAAAAAAACACTTAGGTGTCAAGAAACTTTTCTCCCATGATTACCTTGGCGGCAACGGAAACAAAAGGAAAACCAGGGAGGGTGGGGGTAGTGAGTTTAATGAAATAATATCAATAGAGCAAAAGAAATGCGAGCCCTCGACAGCTCAAATGATAAGCAAGTCAAACAAGTTGTCGAAACTTTCCCAAACAAATAAACAACTCAGATGATATCAAAAGCGGGCAGTCGTTAAAGTTGAACATAAAAAACTGGACTATGGAGATTCCTTAACTTGTTTTTTATACTTAAGAGAGAATATTTGAGGTATAGAATCCCTTAGATACCTTAAAACCATAGCAGTCCTTCAATAAGCTTACTCAGAGCTCGGTTTTCCCAAAGAAATAAAAACCTGGACTATTAAGATTCCTTAACTTGTCGTTTATGCTTCATAGAAAGAATCTGAGGTATAAGATCCTCGGTTAAAGCTTAGTTTCCTTAAGTCTATAGCAGCCCTTCAATAAACCCACTCAGAACCCGGATATCCGAAAGAAATAAAGAACTTAAATGAAATTAAAAGCAGGGAGTCGTTCAGGTTTCCTTAAGAGACCATAAAAACCTGGACTATTCAGTTTTCTTAGCAGATAATTTTTGAGTTATAGAATCCCCGATTTAAGCTTAGATTCCTTAAGGCCATAGCAGCCCTTCAACCCGGATTCCAGTCTCTACAATCAATCAGTTCTTGGATCAAACAGAAACCCAATTTAAATCCATATAAAATATAGTCCCAGATTCCTTAAAACCTCCACACACGCAAAAGTAAACGAAACGGCAACGCAAGACACACAAAAATCCATCATCTGCCTCACGGCAAGGAGTACATATATCGGAACAGTCTATATAAATATATATCCGTCTACAGATAATAAATAATTTTCTGTTCTTTACTCACATCAGCTATTTTGGCAGCCTGTCCGTCCTTCTCCCATTTGGTGGCAATCTGCAAAGTCTCAGCGGTTTTTTGTTGTATGCTCTTCGAGTCGTCCAACAAGGTGAGCTCATAGAATTCTTGTATATCTGAAAGGACAAACAAACACGCAGGATTAAGCACCTTTAATAACTGTTGGGGGGCTTGTAAGTCAGTGGGAAATTGGAGGGAGGAAATTGCCGGTCACTTTCATTTATTGATTCGCAATTCCGTTTAATTACAATAAATTTGTGCATAATCACGCTCTTATTATTTATAATTAAGTGCTATTTACTCCCCAGCCAAACAAAGGGATTCATGAATATTTCATTCATTTCCCCGAGGCATCGAATTCCATTACTTCCATAAGCAAAACAGGCGAATATATAAATTCGTATGGATAGAAGAACTGGACTTGGGAAACAGTCAGTTAATCTTTCCTAAAAAAGTTCTTAGCTCTTAAAAAAATATTCAAATCCTTAGATAACTTGAAGGGTAAGAAATTCCTTCAGCTTTAGGTTAACTCTTTGATAAAAACTCTTAATTTTTAAGAGAATATTCAAGTCTTTAGTTAACCTGACTGACGAGCAATTCCGTCGCCTTTCGGTTTCATAAGATTCGAAAGAATATTCAAATCCTTAGATAGCTTGACTGGCGAGCAATTCCATCGGCTTTTGGTTTCTGTGGAAACCTCCAATTGCCTTTCTTATAACGAATGAATCTTTGCTTGGCTTTGAAGACTTTTTGGGTCTTTAGAACCTTCACCAGTTCCTTAATAATATCCACTTCAGCTCGCTTAATATTCCTCAAGCTTTCATTGTCTCCATTGGCTTCTTATGGTGGCTTGGGAACCGCTTGAATGAATTCCTTAATAGAATCCAAAGGCTTAATTATATTATTCAAGTTGTTCTATCCTTGTGAGCCGATAGCCAAGGCCGAAAGTTATATCTCAACTTTCTCTCTATACCCAAATCAATAATTTCCTTTTATCACTTCATTCTCTGAAGAATCTTTTGCTTAATTCATTTCCAGGCATTTCAAAGTTTTTGATAAATTTCCACGCAATTGAATTCTTCTTTCAATTTCTTAGCTTGTCTTTAATCTTTGGTTTCTTCAAAGATCTCTCTTCTTTTCTTTCCTTCCTTATCATTCAAGTTCTGATTCGTTTTCCTCTTTGCTGCTCAGTCCAGAAATTTGATAGTTTTTAATCCTACGCAGTCAAATCGGCTTTTTGTCCTCCTTTCGATTCCTTAGTTTGTCTTAAATCCTCTCCTCCTTCCTTGTCATTTAAATTCCGATCCGGTTTTCCTTTATCCTCTTTGCTTACAGATTCCCTGGCGGGCGTAGGACCTGCAGCATTAATTTTTCAGCTGCTGCTTAAGATGATTTTTGGATTCCTTTGACATCCGTTCGCTTAGCGGTTAACAGCCTTTTAGTTTTTTTAGGTTCTCGCTTTCTCCTTTGGCTGCCCAGAGGCTCTCCGTTAATTTGGTTTCCTTTTTGATGTCCAACTTTGTCGGTTGTCTGTCGCTGCGGCTACTTTTGAGTTTGCTAAGCTGATTTTTTCTATGCGATTTCATTTCGGTCCTTGCCTTTCGCTATCTCTGCCCAGCATCGATATCCTGCGGGGGCGGCTTGCTTTAATTCTGTTTGCGCTTCCTTCAACGCCGCACTGAAAGCAAACAAAAACTTTCATTAGATCATTTAAAACCTCAAACGAAATTCAAAATTACATGCAAATACCGCAAATGCCAGATTTCCAGCGCCTCCTTCAGCTCCTCCGTTTGTCCTGCTGCCTGCGTCGCTTCCTGCCAAAGGGAGAGAAAAAAAAACGTCCGTTTACTTGGAATTTCGGAGGGCACTTTCTGCTTACCTTGGGAGAAAAACCGAGACGAATCCGCCAGATAAACGAACCGGCGACGCTTCGCCGCCACTTCCCTGGAATTCCTCAATGTCGCCGGCCATGAAACCCAACCCGAAAGACGCCTCTGCTTTTGTTTATTTCCCCGCCGAGAGACTCTGATGGCGTCAGCGGAAATGAAACTGTCAGAATGCATCGACGATGCAGACACATCGCCGGCACTCGGCTGATCCGATGACACGCATCACTGGGCTGCCAATAAGTTTCGCTTCAGCTGCAGCCAAGCGCGGAGGTGGATGGAAAATCTGTGGGGCCCATTTAATTTCCTGGCCGCAGTGTCACAGATTTGGCCAACAATCAACGGGGAGTTGGCCGGCTGCTCGTCGTCCTGTGCTGCCACGTGGCGCTTTTCATCTTTTTAATGCCCGGGGGCGGCGGCTGGGCTGCTGCGTCCACTGGTTTCTATTTATGAATCTGGGACTCGGTCAGTCGGACCAAAGACATAAACACATTCAATTTGTATGCCCGCCTCGACCGGCGGCAGGCAGGCACTTTCTTCGAATACAACGAATGCGGAAGCCTCTCAGGAGCCACAGACTCTTCGGGCTTTCAAAGATCTTAAGCATAAGATCTCGATGAGTTAGGAAAGGGAATTGGGTTTCAGGAACTACTGAGAGACTCTTAAGTCAATTAAGAGACTTAAAGAGACTTCTATAGAATCTTCAATATGTTTAACGAAAGATTCTTGAATGATTTTCTTGTTTCTTATATTTCGTATTTATCTAACTTTCAAAAAGAGATCTTAACTACTAGGAGACTTGAAAAGGCTTCTATTATATCTCCAATAAGTTGAAAAAAATATATCTTATATCTTGTGTTCCTTATCTTACTTTCAGAAACAGATCTTAACCATTAGGAGACTCCTAAGTGAGTTGAGAGACTTGAAGAAGCTTCTATCATATCTCCAATAAGTCTGAGGCTTAAGGAAAGAATTCTGGATGATATTCTTGTTTCTTATATCTTGTGTTCTTTATCTAACGTTCAGGAACAGATCTAATCCACTAAGAGACTCTTAAGTGAGTTGAGAGACTTGAAGAGGCTTCTACCATATCAATAAGTTTCAGGCATAAGGAAAGAATTCTTGTTTCTTATATCTTGTGTTTCCTATCTAGTCGCCCTGTCTTTTATCTCTAGACTTAGGAAACCTTAAGAAACTAATGCTTAAGCACTTGGGAAGAAATCTTTTGCTGTCTTTAAACTTCAATCCGAAATTTAAGCCGTACACATTTGATTTCTGGGAATAATCTCATACGAACTTGTAGACAGTTTATGGGAATTTATGGCAACATTAAAAATCCCTTTCCTTCCACTAAGATAAATCCTATAACCTTATTATCCGACCTATTAAGAGTCCGTTTAAGATTCCCTTTATAACTTCCATCCTCCAATCGATTTGCTTAGGCTTATTATATTCCCAAAAGCTCCTTTACTTTCGGATCTCTTAAATTAACAAACCTAAATCGCTTTGGTTGCTTGCAAATTTTAATTGATTTGCGGTTGGAAATTCCGCAACAAACTCATTAAAATAACCGAAATGCCCAACGAAGGCCGCTTGGCAAGAAGAAAGAGTAATCAAATTTTAGTTTAGAGGACTGGAAATAATTTGATTATGTTTGCTGTTGTTGTTGTTGTTGCCGCTGTCGCTATCGTTGTAGTTTCATGTGCGACATGTGCTCATATTTTGTGCTTGGCTCGGCAGAAACAGGCCGAGAGCAGGCCGACGGGGGAACAAGGCATCCGGACCAGAGCCATTCAAAGATACACAGAATCAGAGAGAGAGAGAGGGGGTGGGGGGAGAGGATACCAATAACTGTGATGCTGGTGGGCCTGTCAGTGGGCCCCGCCCCCGTGATGTTGCCTTTGTGTGCCATTTGAAAGAAAAACTTAATGAAAATCAATAAAATGGCCCCCGGCCCCCCGGTCCCGCCGGGCCGCCTTGGGGGGCATCGGCAAATTACCATAAAAGCTCAATTCCATGCAACGGGATTTCAATACACTAACGGAAAAGGCTGGCCACCCCTCCCCCTGGGGACTTGACAGTGGCTGGTGACCATGAAATTCGCCCAGCATTGTTTGCTGGCCAATGGCAATAAATTCCTGGGCAGGCGGGCGGGCGGTGGGAAAGAAATCCAAACTTTTTCGGATTTCCCCGGGAAAATTGTTGATAGTTAATGGGCAAAGTTTTTTGCGGGTTCGAAATTGAAAAATCGTGTTGGTTACAGAATATAATTTATGATTCTGGAGCCGATGATTGTGGTGATTTCCAACAGAACTTAGAGCACAGCAATTCCAATAGATCATAAATAATATTCCTCCGAAGAGATTTGTTAATTGTTTATAGCATTTTGCCAGATCCCAAAGCCCCGACTGCCCCACACACACGCGGGTTTGGTTGGCAGGCCGTTCTAATGTTTCTGACAGCCAAGTCCCCGGACGAGAGCGTGGAGAGTCGAGTACCGAGCGTTTTGGCCACGGCATCCGATTATATAACTGTGCCTGACAAGCGCCGAGGTTTGGGGGGGAAGAACTTTTGCAAATTATGAGACGGGCGGCGGGGGAGCAGGCAAGAGACATGAACATACAATGAGGCGGACAAGCGGACAGCGGACGGGCAGATGGGCGGCCGCTGGAGTGGCGTCAATGGCAACGGCAAAGTCACAGCTGAAGCGCAGCTTCCTTCGTCGTCCTCCCCCGCCGCCGATACCCTCAGCACCGTTTGACCCAAATCCTGGGCAGCAGCCACAACAGCAACCGTTGGGGGAACCCCAGCGTGCAGCGGACTTTTGTGTGTGTGTGTTGGTGTGTGTAAATAATTTTACAAGTACTCGGCGCACTCGGCAGTCGGAACAGGGGAAGCGGCACGGAAATGGCATTTAAAATCGATAAGCACAAAATATAAAGCTCAATGCCTTCTTTTCCTTTGGTCCCCCCCACCCCACCCCCCAACGCTCCTCCTCATCCGGTGGCATTCGCTACATCTTGGGCCTCCAGCAAATACAATCGAATCAGCATCAGCAAAACTGTCGCATCATCTCGTGAGGTCAAGGAGGCCACGTTGGCGAAATGAATCTGTTTTCATAATAGACGAAGCAATGGGGGGGATTATGCTTGCTGGATTTTTAAATCGGTCGGGGTTTTTGGGCTGTTGGTTTCTTTGATCTTTCAAGATCTTGAGAAGACTTATAGAGCATATAGAAGTCGAGTTAAAAGAGCAATCCACTTGGTTAGATTAAAGACAGATTATTGAAGATTCTATATAAATAGGATCCCACTCGGGGGAGAGGGGAGATCGAGGGAGATTGCATTCAGAATTATGTTTGTTGGATTCTTAAATCGGTCGGGATTTTGGGGCTGTTGGTTTGTCAGATCTTTTAAAATCCCGAGCGGAGTTTTAGAGCATATAGAAGACAGATTATTTGGTGGGATTTAAGACAGAATATCAAGGACTCTATATAAAAAAGGGGTATAAGAGGAATGGCCGAGGGGAATTAATGGGCATTACTTTCTCGATTTGTTTGCTAGATTCTTAAATTGCCATGGCCTTTCAGGGAGGTCGGAGCATTGAGGCTTTTGGTTTCTCTGATTTTTTAAGATCCTGAGAAGACTTATACAGCATATGGAATTCTAGCTGAATAAGCTATCAATTTGGTGGGACTTAAGACAGAATATCAAGGAATCTATGAATAGAAAACGGTGAATAAAGGTAAAGACTTTAAAATATTTGGGAGCTGGGAAGTATTCCCTTCAAAGGTCTGAAGGCGAATAAGAAGAAATGAGGCATTAATGCTCAAGCAAATCTGTTGATATCGGATCTATAAAGACCAAGTCTTTAAGTCTAGATCAATATCTTTTTTTAGAATTCGCGTTCTTGAGAACCTTCTCTTCTGATTTTTAACCAAGACTCTCAATCGGCTCAGTATCTCGACAAAAGCCAAACGAACTTTAAAAAGTTTTCGGATTCCAGAAATCCTTCACTTGAGACCGACAATCTGACGAACTTGAAGATCTTGATTCCTGACGAGAAAGCCTGACCTCAAGGCAGCCAGTTTACTCTTCGATGGTAGAGATCCCAACTTCGGGGAACCAAAACCTTATCCAAGGCTTAAACCAATCGCGAAATATGAATATAAACGAATTAAATTTAATAGAACCTCTTGGAGTTTTGAATCTCAGGCTTAGTT